>CAUYLG010051171.1:0-68180 GCA_963573385.1 Cacajao melanocephalus | reverse complement strand
TCTCATTGTTCAACACCCGCCTATGAGTGAGAACATGCAGTGTTTGATTTTCTGTTCTTGTGTCAGTTTGCTGAGAATGATGGTTTCCAGATTCATCTAAGTCCCTACAAAGGACATGAACTCATCGTTTTTCATGGCTGTGTAGTATTCCATGGTGTATGTGTGACACATTTTCTTTGTGCAGTCTATCATTGATGGGCATTTGGGTTGTTTCCAGGTCTTTGCGATTGTAAACAGGGCTGCAGTGAACATACGTGTGCATGTGTCTTTATAGTAGAATGATTTATAGTTCTTTGGGTATAAACCAGTAATGGGATTGCTGGGTCAAATGGAATTTCTATTTCTAGATCCTTGAGTAATTGCCACACTGTCTTCCACAATGGTTGAACTAATTTACATTCCCACCAACTGTGTAAGAGTGTTCCTATTTCTCTATATCCTCTCCAGCATCTGTTTCCAGATTTTTTAATGATCGCCATTCTAACTGGCTTGAGATGGTATCTCAATGTGGTTTTGATTTGCATTTCTCTAATAACCAGTGACGATGAGCATATTTTCATATGTTTGTTGGTCTCATATATGTCTTCTTTTGAAAAGTGTCTGTTCATATCCTTTGCCTACTTTTGAATGGTGTTGTTTGTTTTTTGCTTGTAAATCTGTTTTAGTTCTTTGTAGATTCTGGATATTAGCCCTTTGTCAAATGGGTAGATTGCAAAAATTTTTTCCCATTCTGTTGGTTGCCGGTTTGCTCTAGTGATGGTTTCTTTTGCTGTACAGAAGCTCTGGAGTTTAATTAGACCCCATTTGTGTATTTTGGCTTTTGTTGCCAAAGCTTTTGGTGTTTTAGTCATGAAGTCCTTGCCTATGTCTATGTCTTGAAGGGTTTTGTCTAGGTTTTCTTCTAGGGTTTTTATGGTGTTAGGTCTTATATTTAAGTCTTTAATCCATCTAGAGTTAATCTTAGTGTAAGGTGTTATGAAGGGGTCCGGTTTCTCTTGAATGTGATGGAGAGGATGAATCCAAGCTGCAGAACACTCTTCAGGATATTATCCAGGAGAATTTCCCTAACCTAGCAAGGCAGGCCACCATTCAAGTACAGTAAATACATAAAACACCTCAAAGATATTCCTCAAGAAGAGCAACTGTAAGGCACATAATCATCAGATTCACCAGGGTTGAAATGAAGGAAAAAATGGTAAGGACAGCCAGAGAGAAAGGACTGGTTATCCACAAAGGGAAGCCCATCAGACTTACAGCGGATCTCTCGGCAGAAACCCTGTAAGCCAGAAGAGAGTGGGGGCCAATATTCAACATCGTTAAATAAATGGGAAATAAATGTGGGATGAAGAAGTGGAAATACGGAGTAAAGATTATTATTTTGACAAATTTGCCTATGAAAGATAATGACTGAGAGTGATTCAGGATTGAGGGAAAGCCTCTCTCCCTTTTTCTTTCTGTCCCTTCCTTCTTTCCTTCTTTTTTTTTTTTTTTAATCAATTTTAGCTTTCTCTTATTCATTTGATAACTTAGAGAAATAGCTGGAACATATGAAATGCCAAGCTTGATAACAGTATTAGCAGGTCTGTGTAAATCTTTTTTGGGAGTAGTGAAGGGATCCTTAGATCCCATTGAGAGTGACACCCTTTACTGTGAAGTTCAGGCTTAGTTATGAACTGTAATCTGTGTTACTAATATTAGAAAATGCATTTACCTCAAAATTACTCTATTTTCTTTCAGAATCAGAACTGTTAAAAAAGAATATAATGGAAAGCCTGGAAAAGCAGAAGCATTGCAAGGTAAAAATAAAAACTTCATTGTTTTGATAACGTTTTAGATTAAAACACAGCTTTGTTTTAAACTAAAAAACATTTTTGTGATCTGAAAATACAAATAATTATTGTGTAACATTAGAGAATAAATATGGAGAAAACAAAAAAGTTAAAAATATGTTTATACTCTGAGGGATAATCACCAATATTATCTTTTTCTATATTTAGATGTATATATAAAATAATTTTTCAAAAACAGGAATACACTATTTATATCAGTTTATAATCTTTGACCTGACTTTCTCAAACTAAGCTTGAAGTATCAATGAAACTGGTTTTACTGTCATAGAATTCTTCATCATCTATTTTGAGCTGTGGTTTGCCTGATTTTTGATTCTCTGACAATCTAATTCCTTGTTTTCTGTCTTCAGAAAATCTCTTAAAATTTCTGGCATGCTAACTGAATTCTTGTTTTCTAATGGAGTTAATTTTTCAAACATTAAAGAAAAAGTCAAGTCTTAGGCATATACATGTGAAAATGCCTGTGGCATGTCTTAGATCCCAACAGATATCTCTAAATATCATGCCCACACTTTTGTGATATAAAACAGAATGATGACCAGTACCAGGAGATACTTTACCAATGTTCTCCTTACCAATTCTACCTCCCTCTGAATATGAAATAAACTCTCCCCCTTTGTCTCTACACCCAGCCCTCTGTCTCTAGCTCTGCAAGCCTCAGGGAGACAGGTTCTTAAGCCACACTTCTTACCTTTGCCTAGGAAGCAAATAAACTATGTTTTGTTTTTATTCCTAGTAGGTCTTTGCTTTATTATTTCATATTAAATGTATAGATTCTTTGACATTCAAAGGATTTGAGAGAAGCAAGAAGGTAGAAATTTACATTGCAAGTCTTGATCCGATTTCTCCAGACAAATTGAAGCTTTGTCTTCATAAATACATAACTTATACAATTAAATGTATAATATTACAGGGAATGTATTAAAATACCAATGAAATGAAATACTGAGATGCATTTTACTTTTCCAATTTTAAGGTCCATTCCATCTGCATATAATCCAAAATCTAATTTCCACATTTTATTCTAAAACAGGCATATTTTTTGACATATACAAAGGACAGATCACTGCAATACTTGGGTATAATGGAGCTGGTAAATCAACACTGCTAAACATTCTTAGTGGATTGTCTGTTTCTACAGAAGATAAGAAAATAATTTTACAAAGTAAATTGGCTAAAAAAGCAAGTTGTAAATTGTTTTGATTATGTAAAAAAGTTTCTCTAAATTGGACTTATTTAATATGTACAAAAATTTATGAAAACATCTGTATCTCTATTCAACCATTATTTAATATTCCATGTATACTTTGCATTGCTGTGGATACAGATATTTATGTTAAGAGTAATCTGAATTACTCAATATATTAATTATGCAATTGGAAATGTGAAGCTTCTTTAATCAAAACAAGTTTTTTGAACAAAATCTAAACACTAACATATATTATCACTCTGCACAGAATTAACATTCTGGCATTAAAGCCTTTTAAATTTCTATCTATAGAATCAGCCACTATTTATAATACCCAACTCTCTGAAATAACTGACATGGAAGAAATTAGAAAGAAGATTGGATTTTGTCCACAGTTTAATTTTCAATTTGACTTCCTCACTGTGAGAGAAAACCTCAGGGTATTTGCTAAAATAAAAGGAATTCAGCCAAAGGAAGTGGAACAAGAGGTAGAGAAACATGTTAAAATCGATAGCTTTGGAAATAATTTACTTTTGACTATGTTTTTGTTCAGCTATTACTTTACTCTTTGATACATAAAACTTAATTAAGTTCTAGAATAATTTATTTTTAGAGAATAAAAACTGCTTAAAATTAAATATTTGGTATTTTTTTGGATAGGTAAAAAAATTATAATGGAATTAGACATGCAAAGCATTCAAGACATCACTAAAAAGCTAAGTGGTGGGCAGAAGAGAAAACTAACATTAGGGATTGCCATCTTAGGAGATCCTCAGGTGAGAGAAACAATATATTTTTACAATTAATTTAGATTCAGGGTTATACAACTATTATTAAAGTCAGACTTCTACTGTAATTACAAAATGTGAGGGAAAATTTATAATAAAGTACCATGCAAGCCTGTTAGGGATCTGGTGGAGGACTGTATTGGAGTCTAGAAATCTTACTAGTTTTCATGGTGCTTTCTGAAGATCCCCACTGTGAAGAGGAAGATGCTTTCATATGTTTCCTCCACTGTAGGTTTTGCTACTGGATGAACCAACTGCTGGATTGGATCCCTTTTCAAGGCACCGAGTGTGGAGCCTCCTGAAGGAGCATAAAGTAGACCGAATTACCCTCTTCAGTACCCAATTCATGGATGAAGCTGATATCTTAGCTGGTGATTCTTGGCTTCTTTATTCCAACTAGTTATTTAAGGATTTAATGTAAGAGTTACTTTTCATAGCCTGTTTTCAAAAGAAGAAAATCTTGTTTGCAGTTCATTTGAATGACTGTATTCTAAAAATGCACTTTGCCTCAGAGGAATTCTGATCTCCCAATTACTTCTTAGACCCATGCTTTATGTATCTTCTTCTTATCTTTAACTTTCTTGACTGTTTACATTAGTAACAAGTATATTTAAAACATTCGTAAACACCAGTATTACCCCTTATACATAGAAAAATCTTCAGCTGGGAAAATTATTTTTGAGTTTACAATCCTTTATTGCCAATTTAGGAAGATCTTTGTTTACTGAGTGAGGTGTTGAGTATAAAGATGCAAGATTGGAAAATTAGACATAGAACAACATATTTTTGCCTAGGAAATAAAGGTAAGTGGGAAGACTAGTTTCAGTGAGCCAGGAGAGTATGTGAATGGACAGTCTGAAAAAAATAAAGCCAGAAAGGGACTCAGCGAAAACAGAATATTTTACTGTGTATAAAATGTAACACTATCCTCAATTCCTTCATGAATCTGAAGTAAGATAAGCTTTACTTCTTGTATCAGTTATTTCTTGTTTCAATAATGCTGTGTAATGAAGCTTCCCCAGAGTCCGTGCCTTAAAACAGTAAGTATTTGTTTGGTGCATGAGTTGGAGAGCTGGCAATTTAGCATGGGTTCACAGTGGAGATTTTCAGGTCTTGACTGGATCCACTCATTTGTTAGGGGGTCAAGTAGCCATTGACTAAGGTGACTCAAAATTATAGGTGTATTTCATTCTCAAGCAGGCTAGCCCAGTAGTATTCTCATGGCAGTGACTGAGCCTCAAGAGACCAAATCCAAATACAGAAGCCCATTTCAAGCCTCCACCTGCCATTGGCTACAGCAAGTCACATGGAGCATAACCCTGCAAAGTTACATAGCAAAGTATGTGGACAAAGGAAGAGGTGGAGAATTGGGCCATTCCTGGAAAGTTTTGCAGCACTGGATTAGCTATGGGGAATGCAGTGAATTTCTGAAGCCTGTTTCACAATAGGCATGGGGATTAGAAATGATACTGCACCCAGGGGCTTAATGACATTATAGTTGCATTTATATTACAAATGTCATTCAGTGTTTTGGTATCCAAAGTAGAGAATATACCATATAAGGAATTACTCTTCACATAATTTTTTGAATCTTTCTTTCTGTTCAGGTAGGAAAGTATTTCTGTCTAATGGGAAGTTGAAATGTGCAGGATCATCTTTGTTTCTGAAGCGAAAGTGGGGTATTGGATATCATTTAAGGTATGTGTTCTAGGTGTAGTTATTTTTAAATGAGCGTATTAACATGAGAATGACATTTTATAGAAGCCTTTAGAAATATAAGATAGGCAACTTAACTTTTGGTAGAAATTGTTTTGCAATAAATGGCCCAAAATGTCTTCGTCATTTACATTTCCTTTGTTGGTTATCTCTTGGTTTAAGCATGCTAATTTAAAAAAATGTATACTTCTCAATACAACATTTTTAAGCCAATATTTGTATAGAAAAAATTATCTTTATATCCTCAATAAGCCATTGATTACTTTTAGCAAAACAATTTGCCCTAAAATTCTGTAGTTATATTCCACATCTAATTGATAGAATGGCAGAATATCACATGGGAACATTTTAGAAAGCATCAAATATTCACAAATAAGCCCTGTAAATAGAAGTTGATGATATTAAAAGAAACTATTTACTGCATAGAAAGCAACTGTTTATTAAAAAGCTTATTAATTTTCCAGTTATTCAGAAGCACTGTTTCATGTGTCTTACAGCCTATTGTTTTATATGTATATATATATATATATATCATACATGTAGCACAATTATGATAGTTTTATATATGTAATATACACACACATATACATATGTATTATATATGTGTATGTGTGTATGTGTGTGTGCGTGTGTATGTATGTATGTATGCTAAAATGTCACTGTGCTTTAATTACATTTAGGGGAATTGGTGTTGATATGTACTATATTTTTTTCCATTTAAGATAATGCAAAATAGGCCACCAGTGAGCACTTTGAAGTTGAATTAGCAATTTGAAGTGGAATATTTGATTTGCAGGAACCAATTACTAGAGTTAAGTAGAATATGCCTGTAATACATATAAGCTGTTTATTAAAATCTATCCTTTCATGAGTGGTGGTGTTGGAGAAGAATTTGAGACTTATGCCTCTTTTGAAATAATAGTTTACACAGGAATGAAATGTGTGACACAGAGAAAATCACGTCCCTTATTAAGCAGTACATTCCTGTTGCCAAGTTAACAACAGAAAGTGAAGAAAAAATTGTGTATGGTTTGCCTTTGGAAAAAAAGAACAAATTTCCGGGTAACTGACTGTGTACTCACATAGAATATATTTAAGTGTTCATGATTACGCTGACTGCATTTTCTGTTTTTCTATGAATCGAGTTCTAAAGCTTATAAAAATGAAAATATTTGTTCATAAGTAACTGGTTCCCATTTCCAATATTTGTGTTACCAGAGATGTATTAGAGCAACTAGAATTTCCATGAATACAGAAACCCAGATTTGCACTCTTCATCAGAATTTAACTTTGAAATATCTCTTTTCTGAAATAGCTGTTTCTGTTATAAATACAGATGAAATAAATCTTTATCTTTTAAAACATGTGTAAGAAGTTCAATATAGTCTTTAAAAATTATAATTTTATTATAAATATAAAATGGTTAGTATAGAAAAGTCAGAAAATACAGAGGACAAGGGATAACTTAATAAGTTTTTAGGTAGATATACAGATACATGCTTATACAAACACACATGGCCATAATGATACAAGAATTTTAAAGTTTATAAAATAAAATTGAAATGTAAAATATTAAAATTGATTTGAATGGCAAGAGAATATCTTATGGAAAAGGTTTCCTTGGATTATTGTGATTGCTTTAATTTGAAAACATTCGTAGACATCTATTTTGAGTAACATTGAGAAATTAGTATTTTAATGTACTCATTGATAATTTTAATTGCATTGACTTATTACTATCAGCTTTTTATATCTTTACAGTGACCTTGTTAAGTGTTCTGACCAGGGAATAAGGAATTATGATGTTTCCATGACAACTCTGAATGAAGTATTCTTGAACCTACAAGGCAAATCAGCAATTGATGAACCAGATATAAAAATGTGTGTCTAGCAGAAAATTAATTAAAAAAAGAGAAGAGAAAAAGATGATGTACTAATTCATATTTGTAGATTTTTATATGGATTTCTGCCTATAATATGCATTAGACAGAAAATAGCATTGTCCACTTTTAAAAGTATTACAATCATTTTATATCAAGTATACTCAGTCTTGGTGCTAGGCAAATTCCTTTCCAACATCTGTCTGCTTCCCGTGTCAGTGAGAGGCACCTCTCTTTGCAATAGCCATTTCTTTCTTATCATCAAAAGCTCTCTGCTTTAGTGAAGAATTCTGGTATTGCCTCTTGCCATTCCTTACAAAAATGTGCTTTTAATGAGCTAATAAGTGAATTCTAATTAATATATTAATAAGAGGTAATAAAATGTTATTTCCTTAGTTTACTTTGTAATAGTAACAATTCTAAGAATTTAGGAGGCTACTATACATAGACCAATGGAACAAGTTAGAGAACTCAGCAATAAAGCTACACACCTACAATCATCCGATCTTCAGCAAAGCCAGTAATAACAATGAGGAAATGGCTCCCTATTCAATAAATGATGCTGGGATAACTGGCTAGCCACAGGCAGAAGATTGAAACTGGAGCCCTACCTTTCACACTATACAAAAGTCAACTCAAGATAGATTAAAGACCTATGAAATACCATTCATAGAACATTGGTCGTAGCAAAGACTTCACGATGAAGACGCCAAAAGCAATTACAACAAAAATAAAAATTGACAAATGAGACCTAATTAATCTAAAGAGCATCTGCACAGCAAAACAAACTACCAACAGAGTAAACAGACAACATACAGAATGGGAGAAGATATTTGCAAACTATGCATCCAACAAAGGTATAATATCCAGAATCTATAAGGAGCTTAAACAAATCAATAAGCAAAAAACAACCCCATTAAAAATGGACAAAAGACATGAACAGATACTTCTCAAAAGAATACATACATGTGACCAACAAGCATATGAAAAAATGCTCCATATCATGAATTAATAGGGAAATGCAAATCAAACCACAAGATACCATCTCATACCAGTCAAAATGGCTATTATTAAAAAGTCAAAAAATAACAGATGCTGATAAAGTTGTGGAGAAAAGGGAAGGATTATGCCCTGTTGGTGGGAATGCAAATTAGTTCGGCCGCTGCGGAAAACAGTCTGGAGATTTCTCAAAGAACTTTAAATAAAACTCTCATTTGACCCAGCAGTCCCATTACTGGGTATATAGCCAAAGGTATATAAATCATTCTGCTATAAAGACACATACAGATATGTTTATTGCAGCACTGTTCACAATAGTAGACATGGAATCAACCTAGATGCCCGTCAGTGGTGGACTGGATAAAATGTGGTGCATGTATACTGTGTAATACCACACAGCCATAAAGGATGAGATCATGTCCTTTGCAGCAACGTGGAGTAAGCTGGAAGCCATTATCCCAAATGAATTAACACAGAAACAAAACCAAATACCATATGTTCTCATTTATAAGTAAGCACTAAACATTGAGTACACATGGACACAAAGAAGAGAACAATAGACACCAGGTCCTACTTGAGTGTGGAGGATGAGAATTGAAAAATGACCTATTGGGTATTATGCTGATTACCTGGATGGCAAAATTGTCTGAACACCAAAGCCCCAAATCCCCATAGCACGCAATTTACCCGTGTAACAAGCCTACACAGGTATCCCTTGAACTGAAAATAAAAATCGGAACAAAAAAAGAATTTAGTGGACTACTGTATACCGGCCATTGTGCTCAGTCCTTGAATGATACTGTTTTTAATTCCCATAAAAGCATCAAGCTGGCTGTGAGAAAACTATATTTGAAGTTGTGTGATTAGCCAAAATTGTACAGTTAATATTTGGTATATGTGGGACTCAAACAGGAGGCCTTTCCATGGACTTTCCATCATTTAAAAGCGCAATGTCTTGAACTTGTTACTGAGATGTCAATCATCAGTGTTGAACTAATCCTGTAGGGAAAATTCCAGATGACAGAGGAGACTTTTTGGAAACTCAGCTACATAAATTTGTCTTTGTGCTTCCACATGAAACTTGCTCCACAAAAGTATCCCTTAGTGAAGAGCTGTTATTGGTATGAAAGAATAAATGCTTGTTTGGAAGTCTCAATCATCCTCAAAAATTAATTTACTGTCTCATTGGAATTGAATCCATTACGTATGTTTGAAGGAAAGATTTTTAATGTAAATTTTGATTATGGATATCAGTAGCTTAACTTGTTAGTAGTGCTGTCTCAAGTAGTTTAACATCATTTTCAAAGTTTCTAAAGAGAAAGTGCAGATAACATAGCCTATTAAAATCTTTTATTGCATGATTGTAGATTTTGACATTGGGAAACAAGAGAAAATATATGTGACAAGAAATACTGGAAATGAGTCTGAAATGGAACAGGTTCTTTGTTCTCTTCCTGAAATGAGAAAGGCTGTCAGTGATGCAGCTCTCTGAAGACAACAAATCTATGCAGTGGCAATACTTCACTTCTTAAAGTTAAGGCGTGAAGGGAGAGCTCTTTTGTGTTTGTGAGTATCATATTACTTTATATCTATTTAGTCAATATATTTAAAAAGTTCAAATATTAAGAAAATAAATATATTAATTTATTCATTCATTTAACGGTTTTTTAATATCTTTACCTATCCTGCTACTGAGGTAAAGGACCTCACTGCCTAATGTGCTAGAAGCCAACACTATGACACTGGATTTTTGAGAAAAATAAGAAGTTTTTATTGCAAGATGACTCACAAGGAGACAGGAGACCAGCTCAAATCTGTCTCCCTGTTCTGGCTTTAAGGTAGTAATTTTATTAGAAAAGGTTTAGGGGGTGGATTCTGGGATTAGCATGGTAGAAGAAAAGGAGAGGTCTGGAAAGTCCTCAGGCGTGCACAGATGTCTCTTCATGCCTCCTCATGTGTCCCTTGTGCAAATTCAAGCACAGTTCATATGAAATACATAGTGAAAATTCAGGCTGTGAAGTCAGCAAGATGATTCTGGACACACTGTAATTGGCCATATTGGTTCCAGCTGATTTCAGCCAGGTTTATTATCTTACAAGCTGAGGGAGTTTCAGTGTTTCAGCAAATTGTTTCTTTTTTTTTTCTTCTTTCAGTCTGACACACTGCAACCTCAATAATTTCTGCTAGTCATTGGTTTCTTTAACTCTTTGGGGCACAGTTTTACTACTGTTATGAACAAAATTGATAAGGCTTTTAAACTTTGTCATTTATATCACAAATCTTTATTGAAGCCTCCTATATACTAGGCATTGTTCTAGGAGCTTTGGTTATATTAGTGAACACAAAAGGAACAGATCCCAGCTTTCATGATGTTTACATCTGGTTGGGTGAAAAGAGGAAAAATACTGAATATAGAACTAAATAACTTACATAACAGGTTATAAAAAATAGGGTAGAAAAGGGGATAGGGAGAGATGACAGAGTTAGAGGTACATTACAATTCTAAATAGGTTTGTTGGTGTTGGTTTCATTGAAATTGTTACATTTGAGACAAGATTAGAAAATATGGAGGGCTAATAACGGTTGAGAAACAAAAGCATCCTTTGGCGAAAGGGAAGTTATTAAAGGTTTTATCAAGAGAAAGTCTGACAGTAGAAAACTCTTTTGCAATGCTTCACTCTGGAGGGGAGTAGAAAGAGCAGAAGCTAAAAGGCAATGTGAAGTTGGGAGGAAAGTTGATTTTATAATGAATGAGAGGTACACGGAGTGGGAGAGTTTGGATTAAGCTCAATATTGACAAGGACTGATCTTTTTGTTAGGAGTAAAGATCTATTATCTACTTCAACAGAATAAAAGAATGAGAGGATGACTGAATCTGTGGATATGTTTTTTTTTCTTTTGGTGATGATAAGATGAAGGAGTTTCTGTCCTATGGACGCCATTTTTTTTTCTATGAAATATAAGGCTGATAGGGAGAAGGAGGTAGAGTCTGAAGTCTGATAGGAAAGTAGTCATTGCAGAGTGGACTCATGCTTATTAGAGAAACAAAGATTGCTTGGAAGCATTTCATTTGCAATTTGAGTTGGTTGAATGAGTTCTAGGATACAAAAGTAGTGTTTTAAATATTGCATTTAGTTTCATTAAAATTAAAATATTTGTAAACTAACAATTGAAGAAAGTTAAAATTTTACTTGCAATTGTGCACATAGCAAGCTTGAGGTTGCAGTGTAAAATAGGGCTTCTTTCTCATCAAAAGTACCCAAGCAGGCAATTTGAGGCCCCTGTTATCTCATAAAATTATTTCCCATGTTGTCCTGGTAAACCAGCATACCTACAGAGGATTGCCCCTGGATTCCACCTTTTCTCTTCATGCTGTTACCCTTGAATATCTTCCAATGTGATACAAATTATATAACATTTTTGATCCAATTTTCAGATTACTATCACTGTATGTTTCATTTTATCTAACTAAACACCACAAATGCATGTGGAATTTTCATAGTTAGCACTTATATAGCATCTTTGTGACTTAAATAATCAGAGGAAAATTGCTTCAGACTCATGTTATAATTTTGTTTTACTTAGGTTACTAGTACTTGGAGTTGCTTTTATCCCCATCATTCTGGAGAAGATAATATATAAAGTAACTCGTGAAGCTGATTGTTGAGAGTTTTCACCCAGTATGTATTTCCTTTCTCTGGAACAAATCCCAAAGACTCCTCTTACAAGCCTATTAATCTTTAATAATACAGGTGAGAAACAGGGCTAAAATTTAGTGTCAATTTTTTTATTATCAAAGATCTTTAGGAAGCACATACCTGAGAGACAATTGAAAACAAAAATGGTATCTCTCTATCTTGCTCCATTGGTGATTTCTGAAATATTGGTGCACTCATCACCTAAGCAGTGTCTACTATACTCAATGTGTAGTCTTCTATCCCTCAACCCTGTCCCACCCTTTCCCCTGAGTCCCCAAAGTCCATTGGATCATTCTTATTCCTTTGCGTCTTCCTAGCTTAGCTCCCACTTATGAGTGATAACATATAATGTTTGGTTTTCCATTCCTGAGCTATATCACTTAGAATAATGGTCTCCAACTCCATCTAGGTTGCTGCAAAGGCCATTATTTCATTTCCTTTTATGGATTAGTAGTATTCCATGGTGTGTGTGTGTGTATGTATATATATATATATATATATGTATGTATATATATATATGACATTTTTTAAACCCACTCATTGATTGATGGGCGCTTGGGCTGGTTCCATATTTTTGCAGTTGTGAATTGTGCTGCTATAAACCTGTGTGCACAGGTATCTTTTTAATATAATGACTTCTTTTCCTCTGCATAGATACCCAGCAGTGGGATTGCTGGATCAAGTGGTAGACTTACTTTTAGTTCTTTAAGAAATCTCCACACTGTTTTCCATAGTGGTTTTACTAGTTTACATTCCCACCAACAGTGTAAAAGTGTTCTCTTTTCACCACATCCACGCCATCATCTATTATTTTTTTATCTGTCTTCAGGTCTCACATCTGTGGGTACAAGCACCTGTTCAGTGGAGGTAGCAGGGGAATGAAGTGGACTCTGTGAGGGTCCTTGGTTGTAGTTTTGTTTAGTGTACTGGAACGTTGTTGGTCAACCTCCATCCTGGAGGTGGCACTTTCGAGAGAGCATCAGCTATGGTAGTATAGGGAGGATACAGGCTTGCCCTAGGATGGCCTGGATAAGTATTCAGTTTTCTCAGGTGGTGGGTGGGACCATAGAGTTTCCAAGAGATTATATCCTTTGTCTTTGGCTACCCAGGTGGGTAGAGAAAGACCATCAGGTGAGGGCAGGGTTAGGTATGTCTGAGCTTAGACTGTACTTGGGCGAGGCTTACTGCAGCTGCTGTGGAACATGGCCTTTGGAGTTATGTTCCCAGGGAGATTATGGCTGCTTCTGCTGTGTCATACCAGTTGCCAGGGAAGTGGGGGAAAGCTGGCAGTGACAGGCCTCACCTAGTTCCCACATAGCTGGAAAGGTGGTCTCACTCCCATTCTACCCCTACAACAGCACTGAGTCTGTTTCCAGGCAGTTGGTGAGCATGACTGAGAACTCTCTCCATGCTGCAAGAGTCCCTTTGAGAAAGCAAGGAGAGCTTTCTGGTTTTGTGCCTCTCCACCTGCCATGGCTTCTCTGCTCGTCTCTGTACTCCATGATCATCCCCTCCCCAAGATTCTGTCCAGGAAACTTTGCATTTGGTTGAAATTGTTACAAAGTTCAGCTGGAAGTTTCCTTCTCCCTGTGATCTTTCCCCGATTCCACTGGCAGCCCTCCCCAGCCTGTGAGACAAAGTCAAAAATGGCTTCCTTGGGGACTGAGAGTGCCCACAGGGTTCTTCCCACTGCTTCCTCTACCCTATATTTTGCTTGGCTTTCTAAACTCATCTTAGCTCCAGGTAAGGTAATATCCTTCTCCTGTGATCTGGACCTTCAGGTTTCCCGATGAGGATGTGTGTTTGGGGGTGGACATTCCCCCTTTCACACTTAGGGCACTCACAGTTTTTCAGCTTCTCATGGAGCCTGCAGCTGCAAGCCGCCTCTTTCAAAGGGTCTATGGATTCTCTCCCTGATGGATCATTTTAAATTCAGAGCTCTCTTGATGGGGGGTGGTTGATTCAGACTGTAGAGGCTGCATCATAGCTTGACTTCTCCCTCTGACCAATGTGACTTCCTTTCCATCTCTGCTGGGTTAATTTTCAAGTCAAGGAAAATAATGGGCACAATGGCAAATGTCAAGTTAACTTAATTTCATAAAGATATTTTGAATGGGTTACTAATACTTTAAATATCATTGCAAGGTTAATGAGATACAGCCATTTCAGGTTGATAGGATCACTAGAACAAGCCTGGGTCATGAGGTATATTTTGTTATGTATTATTCATAATTACAAATATTACATGGTTCTGATAAAGTTTATAAAAGTCACTACTAGCAAATTTTCTTTCTGTGAGAATTGTAATCTTATTTTCATAACTCTTTTCATCTGGTGAAAATTATAAGATAAATTTTAGATAAAATTATAAGATAAATTTTAGATAAAATAAATTATAAGATATATTTCTGAAAGGAATAAAGGAGTCCATTACATTAAAGATGGTAAATGGAACTTAATGTCCTAGCCTCAGAATGAATAGTATCATACTCCTGAAGAGCAAGGCTCTTTACTGAGCTATTCTGGGGTTTTCTTAACATGACTGGAAATCATTATTATTTTAAAGCTTTGGCTCTGACGTAATGCTTTTTTTTTTTTTCTTGTTGCCTTCCTTTCATTGACTACATTAGGATCAAATATTGAAGACCTCGTGCATTCACTGAAGCATCAGGATATAGTTTTGGAAATAGATAACTTTAGAAACAGAAATGGTTCAGATGATCCCTCCTACAATGGAGCCATCATAGTGTCTGGTGACCAGAAGGTATGTTTGCTTCCATGTACCATTTTATCATGAGTGGTTTTTGTTTGTTTGTTTGTTTGTTTTTGTTTTTTGTTTTGTTTTGTTTTTGCCACATCTTAATATTTTGAACTATAGGAAACTTTTATATTTTCTAAATTGTCATAATATTAGAGGAGGCTTGAAACTTTCTTTGTCACATAAAATGTCATCTTTCCATGTGAATGAATGTTAATCCATTTCATCTACAAAACAAGTCACTTGAATTACAAAAATAATGCATTCTTGTAACAATTCAAAGAAGACAGAAGTGTCAAAGAAAAATTAATATTCTCCTTCTCATCCAAACTCCACTCTGGTAATATGCAAAATATCCAATAAATATGTTTACTCTAAGAACTTAGAACTTATATTTGTGTCCTCTTTTTTTTTTTTTGAGGATTACAGATTTTCAGTTGCATGTAATATCAAGAAATTTAATTGTTTTCCTGTTCTTATGGAAATTGCTAGCAATGCCCTTATTGGAATTTTTAACTTCACAGAGCTTATTCAAATGGAGAGCAGTTCATTTTCTCGTGTAAGTAGAGTATTGACTTAAATAAGAGGCAATACAGCAGAGTAACAAAGGATGAGGGCTCTAGAGCCTACCACCTGAGTTCAAATCCTGCTTCTTCCACTTAATAGCAAATTTCTTAGCTACTCCTTGCCTTTGTGTCTTCATCTGCAAGATAGGGAGTGTAATAGTATCTACTTTATATAATTATTATGAAAATTAGATGAATTTACTGAGTACCTAGAACACAGCATGGCATATATGTATTTACGTATAAATATATATCTAAATTAATTCAATAACTACTTTCTGAGTGTACTATTTTCTGGTACTTCTAGATGTTGAGAATATAGCATGAACAGAGTAGACAAAAGTCTCACCCACATGGAGCTTACATTCTTGTAAAGAGGAAGCATTCAAATACATGTTTACTATTACTTATTCTAAAAGATCAGGAATCTTTCAAGTACTTTTATGTTTAGTCTAATTAAATTTTTAAAATTCAAAAGTTTTATGGAAAATTTTGAATATCTAATTCTTTAGTAAGTTACATGTAACCTATCACTTCCTATTCCTTATCCTGATCTATTTTTTTTGTTGCATTTATTACCACTTGGTATACCGTAGAGTTATGTTTTATGGCTGACCTCACCCCTCTAGTTTAAAATCTTGTGTGATCAAAAATCACAGCCCAACACAGAATATTAGAAGAGTCAAGATCCAAAACGTCACTGCAAAATGTAAAATAATGGAGAAAAAAAAATAACAGGGCTGTTGAAAACTCATAAGTTTGACTTTGGTTTACCATGTACAACTTACTGGGTACTCAGTGCATATTTACTGAAATCAAGGAATGGATTTGCTTGGAAATGAAGAATACCAGAGATACCTCAAACCTAAATCCTTAATTTTATATCAGATTGTCAGATTTCCCTGGAGAATTAGATGAATATAAGGCATATACACAGATTAATGCAAATGCAAAAAAGTGTGTATGCGTGTATATACACCCATATATGTATATGTTTATCTCCACCATAAAGGGATTTATGATAAAATATGGTCCAATCCAGCCAGGCAAGGGGGCTCAAGCCTGTAATCCTAGCACTTTGGGAGGCCGAGACTGGCATATCATGAGGTCAGGAGTTCGAGACCAGCCTGGCTAACATGGTGAAACCTCGTCTCTACTAAAAATACAAAAGTTAGTCAGATACAGTGGTGGGCACCTGTAATCCTAGCTACTCAGGAGGCTGAGGCAGGAGAATTGCTTGAACCCAAGAGGTGGAGGTTGCAGTGAGCTGAGATGGCACCATTGCACTCCAGCTTAGGCAACAAGAGCAAAACACTGTCTCAAAAAAACAAAAAAAAAGGTCCAATCCAAAAATTATGATTATTTAATAGTTCTATTGTTCTTTGTCATTTTAAATTCTGCAGTGCCTTTTTGGGTTTGGCATCTTTATATTTGTAAAGTGCAATTTTTGATCAGACACAATTTAGTTATCCTTTCTAAACCATCAAATAATTTCTAACTGGTGTGTTTGATTATGATAGATAAAAAAGGAAAAATTACAAAAATCATGTGGATGTTAGCAAGAATATGCGTAGTGGTTTTAGAGAATGAAGTTTTATTGGAAAATTGCACAATAAGAAATTAATACTGTATAATGCAAACTCTAGTTTTCTGCAAATGAGATAGGGTGATTTAATTGTAAGTGTAGAAACTATATAATATAAAACAATACAGTGTCTTTTTAGAAGGTAATAGCAATGTGCTACCAGTTCAGAGCAAAAATAAGGAAAATGTAATCAAAACTTAGTCCTAGTAATTTCTCAAGAGTCAGATCTGATATAATTTCAGCTGTTTCCCAATATTGCCAGAGTTAATTGTGCCTTTATTTAGCCTTAATTGTTTACTTTTATTGTAGAATTGATGTTGTCTTGCCTTTTTTAAAAGAAATCAACCTCTTTCTAATGTCCTCCAGGACTTTTCAGCAGATGCTTTAGTGCTTAAATACCCTCCTAATTTATTTTTCAGTGGAACTGAGTTCAGACTGAGTTTGTCATTGTTTTTCAAATATGGACTTCTTGAGAGTAATAATTATACTTAACTTATTTCTGGCACAAATGATGATGCATTGCACAGAGCAGAAACTCTATAAATGTTTGTTGAATGGATAAATGAGTGGGTAGACTGATAACTAGTCAGGCTGTGCACCATTTATTACCGTTATGGCACAACTTTCTCTTCTGCAAGATGGGAACTGCAAGCAGGTAATCTGTAATAGTCCTATTCTTAAAATTTTGTGATTTTAGTACTTGCTTTTTCTACCTCATAAAGTAGATGTAAGGTTCAACTAAGATATTACTTTTAAAAATGTTTAATGTATCACACAACCGTGAGTCATTATTATCATTATTGTGAAGCCTATCAGACAAACTCTTCACTTCATTACTGTAAAGACATAAAAATTATCTTGCTGCTTTAAAGTAATATGGTCTAAAGGGATTTTGGATCTTTCAGAATTGAATGTATGCTGGGTTTACTGAGTGCAAACCGCTGCATTTAATAAAAAAAGCTTTCTCTGTCTGTAGGGAAAATAGGTCTGGCTGAACATGAGACAGCACTAGAGGAAGAAAGACGATATTTGGGGTTTTCCCCTCAGTGGTAGTAGGAAGCTTGTCGGGGCCTCTGGGTGTTGCCAAAGATAATTCCATAAAGAACATCAAGATAAAGAAATTCTTCTCATGCAGAAAGTAGCATGGGTGGACCTTCTGATCACCTGCAGTCTGATAGAGGGTACCTTTCCTTTTGACTCTTCTGCTTCTGCTTCTTCCTTCCTCCTTTCTTTTCCCCATGTTTTTGGGAGTGTTATGTTCATCCTTAGGTGGAGTAAACAGAAATGGAACTGAGAAAAGAAGTTACTATGACGGCTTTTGCTTCAGATGCATTATGACACACATTTATCTTTTCCAGGTAGCCTTTCACTCTGCACAGAGCTGAATGGGTCTCACATGGCCAATGGGCCCCAGAAGGACCCATCAGTTGCCTGAGTTTAGTTTCTGAATCTGCTTACTAAGATTATTACTCGTGAACTCACAGAATATTTGTCTTAGCATATGATGTCAGACATCAAATACATTCATGTTGATTGCTCCAACATGTTAGGTAGTGTTTTGTTTTTTTTTTTTTTTATTCTTCTGAGATGGAGTCTCACTCTGTTACCCAGACTGGAGTGCAGTGGCTATATCTCAGCTCACTGCAACCTTCACTTCCAGGTTCGGGTTCAAGTGATTCTCCTGCGTCAGCCTCCTGAGTAGCTGGAATTACAGGCATGCACCACTACACCTGGCTAATTTGTTTGTATTTTTAGTAGAGATGGGGTTTCGCCACATTGGCCAGGCTGGTCTTGAACTCCTGACCTCAGGTGATCTGCCCACCTCAGCCTCCCAAAGTTCTGGGATTACAGGCATGAGCCACCGCACTTGGCCTCGCTATATATTATTTCATTTAGTCCTCACTAATGCCTCTGAAGTTGGTATACTCATGTTGCCAATAGCAATATATATACGAAGGTACATAATTGGACATTCACAAGTCAAGTTCTAATATAGGTATTGGAATCTCACTGATGAGGGATTCCAGTGCTTATATTAGAACTCTGCCTAATAATGACTTTCATTGGTTGGCTCTAACCTTCTGTGTATCTGGACTCTCTGATCCCCCTACCACATATTAATATTCAAATGCCAGTCAAGGACCAACAGAAGCTAACAAAAGTGTCTGGACTAGCATACAGGAAGAGGAATAAGTGACAAAAGAAAAACTCGTGAATTTTATAGAATAATAGCATTAAATGGCAGACTAAAAGAAGTGTAAAAAAGAGGGATGCATCTAAAAAGACAATTTTATAGCTTAGGAAATTGAAACAGTCACAATACTACTGATAGAAAAGGGGAAGTTGAAAAGGAAAGTTTATTTGGAGGAGATGCTGGTATTAGTTTTCGACTTAGTATATTAGATAAAGAAGAGTATACCCAAGTAGATACTTTCTGTAGAATATTTTAAAAGCAAGGAACCCAGAGAGGTGGATGGAGATGATGCATACTTTGGGAATCATTAGGATGAAGTTGAGGACATGCAGAAGAGAGATGGGAGAGCAAAGAAAAGCAAAGATTTAGGGTACCAAATTAAGCAGTACCCCCAAGTAGAGAGTACAGTATATAAAGGAGGAAAAATTTATCTATTTATTTGGACCCAAACTGGTCATACACTCTATAAGTACAGTAGTCCCCCTTATCCATGACTTTGCTTTCTGTGATTTCAGTTACACTTCGTTGAAAAATATTAAGTAGAAAATTTAGAAATAAACAATTTATAAGTTTTAAATTGCACACTGTTCTAAGTAGTGTGATGAAATCTTGCCCCATTCTCAGAGAGAAAAACAGATATGTGCATCAACCAATAACATTGGCCCATTCAATATCGGGCAACAGGATCAACAAGGTGGGTAATACCTCTTCCCAGGGTGATACTAGGAAGCAGGGATAATGGATTCTCAAGGGTTACCCTTGCCTTACACCGAAGATTGTGCATTTGTTTAGCCCTTGGTAATCTGGTTCTTCCCACGTCTTTACCAGTACTTTTAGAACAATTTTTTCATTGCTGCTGTTTTGCTCTTCCACCTCCACCTGCATTTATGAGAAAAGCTTGTCTTTTCTGCACTCTTTTTCTTTAGTTTTTATTCTTTGTCATAGTAGTAATAAATTACACTGTCTAGGAAAAACACTTAGATTTATAGTAAGACCCCTCAATGCTTTGACAATTGTTTAATTTAAACAATTCTAGAAGTCAAATTATTTAGGTAGGGAAGATTTGCTCTCTTCTAATTATATATTGCAGGTAGGTAGGCATAATGCCTAAGCATAATTTCAGTTTCGTGACAATTACTATTAGAGGCCAACTTGGAAATAGGGAACTAGAACAAATGACAACTTAACTCAGTGCTTCAGAGACAGTAACTGTAGCTCCTTAAAGTATCAGATGCAAATGTGAAAGAGAAACTGCTCATGCCCTCTAAGTACAGTAGCCCCCTTCACCGTGATTTTGCTTTCTGATGTTTCAGTTACCTTTGATGAACTGCGGTTCTAAAATATGAAATAGAAAATTCCAGAAATAAACAATTCATAAGTTTTAAATTGCATGCTGTTCTGAGTAGCATGATGAAATCTTGCGCTGTCCTGCTTCCCACCCAGGAAGTGAATCATCTCTTTGTTTGGTGTGTCCACACTGTATATGTTACCCATTAGTCACTTAGTAGCTATTTCAATTATTAGATTAAAACAACATATTATATAGGGTTTGGTACTATCGAGGTTTCAGGCATCCATTTGGAGCCTTGGAATGTATCTCCTGTATAAAGGGGAGACTACCATATATACATATAAAATTGAGATTTTGAGTTTCTTTGATAATCATGCTATTCCTGGGAATGGAACCTGCTACTAAGGGTAACAAAATATGTTTGTCTCTTTGCTTGTTAAATCAGGTGAATGCTCCCGGAGTTTTTAATTATTTCCCAGAAACATATAATGTTTGTATAATTTGTAACAATTGCAACGGTTTACTGATGTGTTTTCATCTTTCAGGATGACGTAGTACTGGATCTTGGTTTTATAGATGGGTCCATATTTTTGTTGTTGGTCACAAACTATTTCTCCTTATATTGGCATGAGCAGCATCATCGATTACAAAGTAGGAGAGAGAGACAGGAAATTAGAGACATTGAGATTGATTTTATCTGACTTTATTAATTGGAATTTTATTGTTTTATACACACAGGATTGTACTTTGGTAAATATGTTTACACATACATTACATCATTCTAATATCATTATAAATTATGGTAAACACATGATTTCAAAAAGGTTGGAAAGTCTGCCACTTAGCACAATAAAATTGCCTCAGGTGTAAGGGAATCATGCTAAATAAACTTCAGGGATGAAGATGTGGTACTGTTTGAGTCATGCAGCTATTTCACAGTTCCAAAGGCAATTTAGATTTTTAAGTATAGCATGAAATGTCAGACATACGTTTCCAATTATTTAACTATCCTTTTATAAACCGGGCTTTAAAAATATATAGTGTAGTCATCTTCATTAATCTATACCAGTAATAAATCAGCTTTTAAAATAGCTGAGACTTTCCTGTTGAGTCAATAGCTACACATTTCCATTTGGGATGCTAGATACTTAGAAGGATGCTTTTTGTCACACAGACACTATAACATAATATTTTTAAAATGTATTCAACAATATTGTTTTACATAACCACAAAATCTTTTCAAATTAAGATCCATTCCTCTATCCCTTCTATTTCTTTATTAGAAAAAAGCTCAGTCCCAGTTATGGATTTCAGACCTCTGCCTTTCAGCATACTGCTGTGGACAGGCTCTGGTGGACATTCCATTATACTTCTTGATTTTCCTTTCATACATTTAATTTACTACTTCATATTTCTGAGATTCCAGCTTCCATGGGAACTCATATTTATCTTGGTAAGTGATCACTTTTTCCCCAGGCCAATTATAATAGTAGAATCAAAATGAAAATTTATTTTCATGAACGTTTTGTCATTAGCAAAAGGCATGTAGTATGCAAGAAAATAAGAAAATTGCCTTAGGCAGCTTTATGACCGCATTCTCTCTCCTCCTCTTTCCCTCTATGACCTGCCATTTCTAATCTTGCTGTTGATCCTTATTCTTTGCAGGTGGTATGCATAATTGGTTGTGCAGTTTCTCTTATATTCCTCACATACGTATTTTCATCCATCTTTCAGAAGTGAAAAAAAAGTAATGGCTTTGGTCTTTTGGGTTGTTTATTGTAAGTATATATACATGCATACACATTTATATTAAATTTTCTTAAAGTTTTTTAAAATGTAAATTTAAATATAAATACATTGCTTAGAAGAGAATGGAGGGTTTTTTTTGTGTTTTTCTTTTGTACTTTCATTATTGTTGTACCATGTTTATGGTTTCAGAATGTTTTGTTCATTTTATTTCCTTTATTTCCCATTTGTTCTATGAGGTTTCTCTTTTAGAATTCTGTTTCTTTGGAAAGAAGCAAAATATCTGTAGAAACCATGGCATGTCACAGCTAAAAGATTAGATCATTTGAGACAGTTTCTTCATTTTACAGAGTGGGAAAAACTGAAAAGAATCAGACTTAAACCCAGGCCACTGAACTCGGTGAGGTTTTCCTCTTAAATAATTATTCTTGAAAAACAAACGAACAACAAGCATAATAGGTGGCTATATAGACTAATAACATAAATAAGTAAGAAACTGTTTTCTTAATAAATAATTTACTTATTACTTCAGGCATATGCTACTGCATCTCCTTCCCTATTACTAGCTGATTTCACATATTAAAACAGCCCAGTTTTGTTAAATAAGATTCACTTAAAGAACTAAAAATCTAAAATATTAGTCAAGTCCAAATCATAACTTTCATAAGCAATGTAAAACTCTCCCCAGGCTCTTCTCAGGCATGCCCTTAGTTTGGGGATCAGCTGTGAGAAAGGAAGCAAGGTCTATACTTTGACTTTTCTTTTTCTTCTGGATTTCCCTTTCTCTTTCTGTGGACAGTGTGGAGGGATTAGGGTAAAGGAACCAAAGTTGTACTTCACTGGAGCTGTTACAGTTACATTGGTTGGCCTTTGTGAGTAGTATCTAAAAGTTGGATTTAGTATGAACAGGAGAACACAAATATAATCAGTTGGAGAATTCAGTAGGTCAGCAGAAATCCTAAAGGCTACTAAATTGCTTCTGAGCCTCCAAATCTCATCCCGGTGACAGCTAATCACATAATTCCTTGGGCCAGTTTTATCACTGGTTGTACTACAGTGGTCAAATGTTATAGCCAAGGGTAATGTCTTCTTAACCATTGGTGTTAGTCATTGATCTTTATCTTTCTCTTGTAATCCCATTATATAGGTAGGCTTGTCAGTTTCACTTTTTAATTTAATCCAATTTTGCTTTGTATATTTTGAGACTATTTTGTTGGGTGCATTGAAGTCTAGAATGATTATACACCAACCCTATTTATTCCTATGGTTTTTGGCCATAAAGTCAAATGGGTCTCATATTAATATAAATACACTAGATTTCTTTTGTTCAGTATTTGCTTGATAAATCTTTTTTTGCCATGTTTGTTTACTTTTCACCTTTCATTGTTCTTATGCTTTAATGTCTGTCTGTTTTAAAACAAATATGGTTGGATTTTATTTGTTGTTTTGTAATTCAATCTGACAACCTGCTTTTAATGTAATGAGTTTATTGTGATTTTTGATATATATGAAGTTACACTATTTTACTTTTTGCTTTATGTATGTGATGTCCCTGTGTGGTTTTCCTTCTTTCTTGCCTTTCTTGTTTGTTTGTTTAGATTTGTTTTTATTCCACATTTTTCTCTTTTCTGGTTTGAAAGTCATAAGCTATATTTTATTACTTTGTATTAGTTTGCTAGGGCTGCTATAATAAAGTACTACAGACAGTGTGGCTTAAGGAACAGAATTATTTTCTCACAATTCTAGAGACCAAAAGTCTGAGGTCAAGCTATTGGCTAGGTTGATTTCTTCTGAGACCTCTCTTATGGGCTTATAGAGGGTCATCTTCTTCTAGTGCGTTCTCATGGTCTTCCCTTTGCGTGTGTCTGTGTCCCAATCTCCCCTTCTTATAAGGACAAGAGTCATGTTCGGTTAGGGACTCCCTCACTGGCATCCTTTAAACTTAATTACCCATTTAGAGACTATTTCTAAATATAGTCATGTTCTGAGCTACTGGGGGGTTAAGATTTAAACATATATGTTTTCGGGAGGCAAAATTCAGCCCATAACACCCCTGAAAATTTTTTTAAATGCTAAACTTAACAAAGCCGCAAGTAAATAAATATCCTAATTACTTCCAACACCATATTTTTGGGATTTTATTATTAATACATTTCTTACCCTACTTACATGCTATTGTCTAGTGTTTTGGTTTTCTTTTTTTAATCCCTCAAATAAGCATCCTTATTAACATTTTAAGAACTTAAAAAAGATTTGTGTACATTTTAAATCAATCTATTTGTTCAATATTCATACTTCGATTTTAGTCTTTTTTCCCTCCATTTTGAGATCCGTCATCTTTTTTTGCTTGTTTGTTTCCCAAAATGCATCATTTATATATTCTTTTAAGCAGATCAGTTAGCTATAAACTTTGTTTTAAAAAAATGTTTTTTCACCCCCATTCTTAAAATATAATTTAGCTGCATTTGCATTTCTAGGTTGACAATTATTTTCTCTTGTCACTTTGAAAAGTCACTCTCTTATTGCTTACATTTTTACTGTTCAGATATCTGCTAGCAGTCAGTTGCCATCCTTTGTAGAGGCTCTCTCATTGACTAATCTTTAATTTTTTTTTTTTACTTCATTAGAATGTTTCTAGGTGTGGACTTCTATTTATCTTTATTTTGTACAAATTGTGCAAAAATAAAGATAAATAAACATCCAAACCTAGAAACATTCATTTCTGAACGTTCAAATTCATTTCTGTTGTCAGTTTAGGAAAATTCTCAGCCAATACCACTTCAAATATTGCCTCTGAGATTTTCACAGTATTCTGTACATCTGTTAGCATTTCATTCAAATTTTCCATGTCCTTGTCCTTGCTGCCTTCTGGGGAAAGCTTTAGACATTTCTTCCAATTTACTTGTTTTAAATTCATCTGCATCTCAATTATCTTTACTCATTGACTACATAAAATTTCAGTTTTGTTTTCCAAATCTCTTTTTGGTTCTATTTAAAATATGTTTGATTGTTTCTCACAATCTTTTGTTCCTTGCTATTGTTCTATATTTCATATTTGATTTATTTAAACATTTAATTGGAAACAATATTTCTACTTGTTATTTGACAATTCTAGTATCAAAAGTCATCTAGTGCTTATTGCCTTGTATGTTTTATGTATTTTTTTGTCGTTTTTGGGAAGAGGAGCTCATATTTGGTTGACGTTAAAGTGTGGAACTCCTAAGACTCTATATTAGGGATGTTTTCGTCCTCAAAAAATTTTCAATTATTTTTGTGAAAAGTGCAGTATAAATTCCATCTAAGATTGTATAAGCCAACTTAGAGTATCATGCCTCAATATGGGATTTACAAAGAACTCACATCAAAAGGGTTTCATTTTAGTCTCTCCAAAGTCTTTGCGGGGAAGGACTTTAAAGAGAACCCAAATCATGTCTTCCTAATCCATGGGCTGATATGGAGATTTGTCCTCAGCCCAAGCAGATTTTGTGTTTATTTAATGGTCCAAGTTGGGTTTCAGGCTTTTTGTCCTTGAAGAAATTCCTCACTTTTTTTTTTCCCCTTGAAACTAGCAGTATATTTAAGGGACGGTTGTTTTAATTTCCCCAAATTTAATTGTACAGTATGGGTAAGACCCTTTAGGGTATCTGTTATACCTTATTGCTACATACAGATGTCTACAACGGACTTTTGAGACTGCAGTTTTATAAAGCAGTGAATGTAAAATACAGTTTGTAGCAGATGGAAGAATAAATATAGAATGCAGAAGCAGAAACAGGAAGTGTTTGATTACTCCTTACAATGCATTGTTGTTGCTATCATTGCTTCGCAGAAGGAATGGTTGATGGAAGACTTCTTTTTTTTTTTTTTTTGATGAGTAAAGCAATATAGATGGGATAATTAGTGTAGTAAGATGACAAAAAGAAACAGAATAAAGATGAAAGATGCAAGATAGTCAAAGATACAGTCTTCACTTGCATTGTTAGATTTAGAAAATGTAACTTAATTTTTATACAATACTGTAGATATATTGCTGTATAGTTTGTTAAAGCAATACCTTTAATAATTACAAAGACTATGGCCATTACATCTTTGAGGAGATTCTGAAATATACACAATGTGTATAAAATAAGCTGATGAAACCCTGAGTTTATTTAAGTTTATATTGTTTATTCCTTCAGAAAAATTTCTTATACATATGGAAGAAACTCTGTTTATATGCCTTTTTGATATGTATCATATTTATATATCCACTTGTCCATATCATTATCTCACTGCTTTGCAGTGCTACCTTTGTTATTGATTAAGACTATTTCTGGCCTTTCTGGTTTCTTCTATTAATCTATTTTTCTGTTTATACATCAACACCACACTGTCTCAATTATGGTAGCTTTATTTGAGATAGCAAATCTTCCCACATTGTTCTTTTTTAAGTGACTTGGCTATTTTTGATTCTCTGTATTTTTATGCACTTTTTAGAATCTGCTTGTCAAATTCCATAAGAAGTGACATTAATTGGGATTGTACTGAATCTATAAATTACTTTGAGGGAGAAATGATATCTTTACATAGTGAATCTTCCAGTTCACAGACATTGTCTGCTTCTTTATTTTAGGCTTTTAGTAACATCTGTTTTGTATATATAAGTTCATGGTATCCAACACATTATATATTGACTTGATATATGGACAGTTGACTCATACAATATCTCCTTAGAAAAGTACAGTGATTAAGAATTTTGTGTATATTTCAGAATCTCCTCAAAGATTTAATGGCCATAGTCTTTGTAATTATTAAAGGTATTGCTTTAACAAAATATATAGCAATATATCTTCAGTATTGTATAAAAATTAAGTTAGATTTTCTAAATCTAACAATGCAAGGGAAGAACATACCTTTGACCATCTTGCTTCTTTCATCTTTATTCCATTTCTTTTTGTCATCTTACTACAGTAGTTACCCCATCTGTATTGTTTTACTCATCAAAAAAAAGAAAAAAAAGTCTTCCATTAACCATTCCTTCTGGGAAGCAATGATAGCAACAACAATGCATTGTAAGGAGTAATCAAACACTTCCTGTTTCTGCTTCTGCATTCTATATTTATTCTTCCTTCTGCCACAAACTTTATTCAATCGTCTCTCACTGGGTCCCTCCTACAACACATGGGAATTATGGGAACTACAAGATGAGATTTGGTTGGGGACACAAAGCCAAGCCATATCATCCTCCTTTTCTTCCCCCACTTTTATTCCTGTAACTACAGTAATTACAATACTATTTAACAAAGCGTTTTGTATAAACTGGACTCTTAATATGCATCCTTTTTGATTATTTGGTGAATAAAAACAGAACAATGGAAATCTTCCTTATTCTTTGCCCTTCCCAATATTTATTCATTCTTTCATATGGATTGTATTTTCTTGTGTGCCAGATACTTTGCTTGAAATATAACCATGAACAAGGCAAATTTCTGCAATCAGGGAGCTTACATTCAATGAAATATAAAGGAGAATAATTCCTGTTCAAATCAACATATATTTGACCCTTGAATAATGTCAGAATAAGAGACACCAATCCCCCTTAACCCATGCAACTGAAAATTCATGTGTAACTTTTGACTCTCCAAAACTGAACTACTCATGGCCTATTGTTGACTGAAATCTTACGGATACCATAGTTCCTTAACACATATTTTGTATATGTATTATACATTGTATTCTCACAATAAAGTAGGCTAGAGAAAAGAGAATGTTATTAAGAAAGTCATAAGAAAGATATATTTACTTCCTTTCATTCTTGAAAGTAGAGGTGGATCATCATTCTTGGTTTTCAGTCTTGTTAAGAATGAAGAGAGTAGGAAGAGAAAGCAGAGGAGGAGTTGGTCTTGCTGTCTTAGGGGTATCAGAGGTGAAAGAGGTGGAAGAGGTGGAAGGGGAGGCAGGAGAGACAGGCAGACACACTTGGTATAACTTTACAGAAATACAATTTCTGTCTTACTTTTTGCTTTTTTATTTCTCCAAAAATGTCTTTATATAGTACCAATCCTTTTTCTACTGTTTGCTTTTGTTTCAGTGCCTGTATCATAGAAGATTCCATGTCATGAAATAAGTCTAAAGCAGTCTTGAATAATCAGAATCCTTCTTTCAAATTGTTTAACATCAATTCGTTTTCTGCCACTGCTTCTTCTACATCTTCTTTCTCATCCTCTGGCAATGGAAACCCTCTTTTCCATAAAATTGTCTTCTGTTAATTTCTCTGGTGTGGTGTCTATTAGTTCTTGAATTTCTCCAAGATCCATATCTTGAAACCTTTCACACCCCACCCTGTTTGCCATATCTACAATCTCTTTTTTATTTCCTTGATTAGTTCTATTGTAAATCCTGTGAAGTCATGCACAACGTCTGGACACAATTTTCTTCAGCAGCAATTTATTGTTTCAGGCTTGATGGTTTTCAAAGCTCTTTCTGCAAAAATGATGGCATCTCTGATGGTAGAATCCTTCCAGACTTTCATGGTGTTCTATCAGGGTTCTCTTCTATAATGTTGACAATCCTTTCCATAGAGAATTGTGTGTAATGAGCCTTAAAAGTTCTTTTGACCCCTGATCTAGAGGTTGGACTAGAGATGCTGTGTTTGGGAGCAAGCAGACCACTTTGTTGCTGTCGGTGTTGAACTCCTGTGGTTCTGGGTTACCAAGGGTGCTGTCCAATAGCAAAAGAACTTTAAAAGGCAGTTTAAAAGGAACTTTAAAAGTACTTGCTGACTTTAGGAACAAAGCATCGATGGACCCAATCCAGAAAAAGGGCTCTCATTGTCCAGGCCTTCTTGTTGTATAACCAAAAGACTGGCAGTTGGTGTTTATCTTTTCCCTTCAAGGCTTGAATATTGTCAGCTTTATAGATAGTGGCAATACTGATCATCAATCCAACTGCATTTGCGCAAATAGCCTATCCTTTTCTACCTTAAATCCTGGTACTTAATTCTCTTTCTTACTAATCAATGTCCTCTGTGGCATTTTTTCCCCCCAGAATAGGGCACTTACATCTGTATTAAAAACATGTTTAGGTAGATATATTTTCTCTTCAACGATTTTATTAATAGTATCTGAGAGCTTGTCTGCTGCCTCTTGATTGGCTGAAGCTGCTTTCTCTGTTATCTTGATATATTTTAAGCCAAACGTCTTTCTAAAATTATCAAAGCATCCTTTGAGGGCATTACATTCTCCAGCTTTAGATCTTTCATCTTTCCTTTAAGTTGTTATATAATGACTTCACTTTTTATAAAATTGTATTAAAGTTTATAGGTATAAAAGTTGGATCTTCAATATGAGATAAAAAGGTATTTCACAAAAAGTGCAAGGTTTTTGTGCCTCCTGGTGATGACTACAGTGACAGATGCATAAATATCCTTTTCTTCTTTTACAGTGGTCCTTACACTGGATTTATTTATTTTGAAATGACAGGCAACTGCAATTTATAGTACATGTCTGTGTATCAATCTATGGTACATATCAAGCAATTCAGCTTTTTTCTTGTAATGTCATGACTTTTCTCTGCTTTTTGGGAGAAATTCCAGAATCACTAGTGGAAATTCCTATAGATCCTATGGTATTATTCAGAGTTTACAGTATTGCACTAAACACAATGAAAATCTGCAAGAACCATGAGAGGTCATTTTTTCTGAGATATGCCATTTGCTTGAGAGTAAGGAAACTCACACAGCATTTTAAGGGAATATTTGCAAACCTGAGTTCCTCACAGTAGTGACAGGAGTTGACTACAAAATTATTACAGTAGTACAGCATGTTCTACAGTTAGTTTTATACATTCATGATTTAAATCTGTATCTTTATGTTTGCATTTTTCTTGATTGCTAATGGCAACGTGTATGGTATGTAAGTGTTTCTGTGCGTGTTTTCATACAGTTTAACTTTTTATAACATTTGTTTACAGTTTACAGTGGTAAATGACAAAATAGACTAACATCTACATATATTTTATGCATTCATGATATACCTAACTTTTCTTTAATTTTTTCAGCATGTGTAGACTATGTGGTTTATCTGTGAGGTTTTCAAATTGTCACAAATCTTCCCCCAAATTTCTAACATATTTATGGAAAAAAATCCACCTATAATTGCACCCATGCTGTTCAAACTCATGCTGTTCAAGGGTCAACTGTATATACTCTTTGGAATGTCATATGAATTTTGAATGGTGGAAGAACTGGAGCCAGGGAGCCATTTTAGGAAACTACTAACAGTCTGAGTGGCGATATGGGCTGCCCTTTAAAGTGGCATTCATATTATTTACCTCTGGGAATGTTCTAAACTGTTCACTATTCCTACCTTGGATATCAAGACTAATAATTCCGACATTTCTCTGACTGCTTAGATACGGCAATAAATACCAACCTGAAAGTTTATTTTGTCTTTTAAGTTCCCAAGTCATATCATCAGTTAATTCTTCACTGTATCCTTGTACTGAAAACATATTAAGATTAGTTATAATAAACAAAGCGAATAATGTTATATCACCTTCTTTTATTGTTGCTGTTTATCCCTACTGGGTAATGCAAAATCGTTAAGATATTTATGTCAGACCTTATTGTAATCCTATGTTTTAGTTGCAGTGGAGTTTGATACTTACTAAAGAGGATATCCTAAGAATATTTCTATCTGTGAGGCCAAAGTTGAAAATGACAGTATCTCCCTGGAAAAAAGGTTATTCATAGGAAATATCTTAAGATATCAAATATAACTAAGAAAATTATAATATCTCTGGATTTTTTTCTTCTAGATATTAATATATGTATCCACAATTCTGGTGTCAACTCAATATGAAAAACCCAATTTAATTTTGTGCATGATTTTAATGCCTTCCTTCACTTTGCTTGGATATGTTGTGTTATTGATCCAGGTAAGCAATGTTACCTACTGCGTCTCTGATATTCACTTTGTAGCCCATTAATAAAATCCTTACCCATTGTTGGAACAGGTGTATTTATAAAATTTTGAAGTTATTCAATGCTGATAAGTTCTAAAAATAAGATTTCAAAGCTGTATAAAATTGAAAGCTGTTAAATTTGCTGAGGTCAGCATTCATACTAGTGGGAAGAGGGACAATCTATGCAGAAATACAGCAGGAAGCCCAACCTTTGTTTATGAATTCCAGAGGGGATTCTGAGACAGGACTAGAACTTTGTTGTTGTTATAAAACATGCTATCTTGTGGTGAATCCATCTTGTCAGGGGATAGAAATTTTTCGTTTAAATGTTGATCAATGTCCAAAATCTTACTGGGCTTATTGATTGGATACTACTTAGTGTCAGTAAATTGCTTTTGGAGTGTATGACTGGTAAGTAAGGGAAAGAAAACATGATTCTATCAAGTACTTCTGACAGAAACTAAACACCACTGAGAATTTTAGGGAACTGTGCACAAATCTTGTCTATTTCATAGTTCTGTACTTTGTCACTCCCCCTAAAAATAAACTTGCAAATCCCTATTACATAGAAATGGAAAATAAACAGTGTTGGAGGTCATAACTAAGGAAAAAAGTCAGATCATCAATAGACTTTAGCATCTAAAAACAACTCTTCTTATCTCAATTCATGGAATACTCACTGTTGTCCCAAAGAACATCAAGTACAATGTGGGTATATTTAATGTGTACATTTTATATTTATAGAAAAACTTGCATTTAACTCTTGGTGGGTTTTTATTTCAGCTCAACTTTGTGTATATGAGAGACTGGACAGTCTGGATAATGGGATAAATGAAGTCAATAAAACCATTCTTTTAACCACCTTAATAGTAAGAATTAAATTATCAACTAATACTGCTGCAAGCAGGCATCTTTACATTGTTTCTGATTTTACTGAGACTTTTCTTAGTGCTTAACCATTAGCATCATAGTAACTTTTAAAAATATAAAATATTTATCTTACTAAATCCCTCAGTTCCTGGGTTACTGAGATCTTTTGTTTTTTGTTTCTAGTATTTATCAAGAATGAATCTGGAATCTTCTCAAAGCATATGAGCATCTGTTAAGAATGATCTATTTATTTAAAAAAAATATTAAAAATTAATAAATGTTATTTTATATTATGTAATGTTTAAGAAATCTCTCCCTCCCTAAGGTCAAGAAGATATTATTTTATATTATTTTCTAAAATATTTATATTTCCCTTTCACATTTATGTCTTCAATCATCTAAAATTCATTTTTCTCCCGCGTGCTTGTTTTATTTCTGTCTTTAAGGATGTTCAGTTGTCCCAGCAGTTGAGACAACTGTTTGTTGAAACGTCTGTGTCTTTCCCATTGATATTCAGAGCTACTTCTATTCATATATCAGATGCCCACACATGTAGAGTCTGTTTCTGCTATAGCTATTCCATTTTGTTTGCTTCTGCCAAGTTTACAGGGACACTACCAGTTTGGTACCACGTTAAACCACATTCTAGGCTTGAGGTTTTTTTCCTGACCATCCAGTGATGTGAATTTGGGCTCCAAGTCTGTGTAGAAGATGGCTTGTATTTCCACCTTCACTTTCTCTTTCCATGATGAGCACTCAAGGCAATGATCTTAGCAGTATCCTGAGGGTTCTTTTCACCTGTCACTAAAAGCATAACCCTTTGAGGTCCATCCTTTATTAGAGAAAGAGTGACCTATCTACTCCTTGCTTGGGGAAGACTCTATACTTCAACAGTCTCTTCTGTTTTTTGCTCCTGGACATGGCATGAAAATGGAAGTCTAAGTATTTCAAGGATAAAGAATAGCTCTAGGACAAGATTTGCTTTGGAGCTAAGCCTATCTCCTGTATTCACTTAGATTTGGCTTAAAAAGTCCATACCATTTTATTAGTTCTATGCTTTTAAGAAGTTTTTTTTAAAAAAAAATTAGTGTAGGGTTTTTAATTCTTTCTCAGTGGGAGGGTCAGTTTGAATAAACATTTCTTCCACATGAGAAGTATTTTACAAGCTGTTTGTCAAATTTATAAGAAAATGATCAAATCTATGACCAAAAAAATGAACAAATATTGACCATTGAGTGTGAATGCCATGGTGATACTAATTCTAATTATTTTTCTTTTCTTTCAGCCGTATCTTCAGAGTATTATTTTCCTTCTTATCATAAAGTGACTGGAAATGAAGTATGGAAATGAAATAATGAGTAAAGACCCAATTTTCAGGTTGGGAGAATATTAATTGAGATCTGAATGTAATTTAAATATTTAGTCTTTTTGAATTTATCATTTTATTTTACTTATTTATATTTATTTTTGAAAATAGAGACAGGGTTTCAGGTTGGGAGAATAGTAATTGAGATCTGAATGTAATTTAAATATTTAGTCTTTGAAAATTTATATTTTCATTTTATTTATTTTTATTTTTGAAAATAGAGACAAGATCTTGCTGTATTGCTCAGGTTGGTCTCAAACCCCTGGCCTCAAGTGATCCTCCTGCTGTGGTCTTAAATATTTAGTCTTATTGCAGTATATTTAACATCAGTTTATTAAAATGGATTTACTACCCAGCACTTGGCTAAACATATTGTATAGTGCTGTTTTTGGAAAAAGAAAACAGAATTAGATTGGATGCAGGGATATTTAGTTTCTGAGTAATAGGTTCCGATTTTAGGCAAGATAAGTTTTTGTCCTGTACATCTCTGTAAGTAGTGGTTAAGCATCAAAGCTTGCTTTTCTTCTGGTTATGGCCATTATTGGTCCCTAAGTAGAAGGTACAGTAAAAACTAGTTCAATATAAAACGAATTAGGATGATCTTTTATGAGGAAAGTGGTCATGAGCTGGATGTGACAGACTAAAATACCCATATATCTACATTTGAGCTATTTAAAAGAGGCGAGAGAGCCAGTTGACGGGATAAAATGTTTTAAAGAGAAAATATAGTCAAAGAATATTTCAAGGGTCTTGGCTACTGGAGGTATTATTACTGCCAAGAAGAATCTTGTAGTTAATACATTAATCATTTTATAGTCTTTTTTTAAAAAGGATAATAATTTAATTATAGGGGTTTACATTTTCTTGATAGTTGTTGTACAGCCAGAATTGCATTTTTATGTTATTTTATTTCCTCTGTAGAATCTCTCCACGAAGTAGAGAAATTCATCCCAATCCAGAAGAGCCCTAAGAAGATGAAAATGTTCAAGCTGAAAGAGTCAAAGCAGCAAATGCACTCACTACTGCAAACTTGGAGGAGGTGGACAACAGTGATTAGATCCTTAATGAAATTCTCAGATAATTAGTTTGTCCTGTAGAATGTTGGTTTTTATTTTGAAAAGTTGCTTTTGTTTTTTTAATATGTCTGTTTATAGCTAATATTCAAATTATTCTCTTTAAAAGTAACTACCCTGTCTTCATTCTTTTATTTTTTTCTTCTTTAGTTTTCTATGGGTCTTAATCTTCCAGCTCCTCATTCATCAGATTCATTCAACAAGTTCTATATTTTAAAATTAATTTTAACAAAATCCCACATTTTTCAAGTCACAATTTTATTTTGTATTATCATATACTTGTAATATTAATAACTGAATAGCATATGAACAAGAGCAAATGAATTTACAATGCATGGAAATCAATATGGAATAAACTGGGAATGAAATTAGTGGAAAGGGCAAGGATAGATGCTAGCATAATGCAAAGGCAATGTATTTAATTAGGAATTAATTTCATTAGTAGTTGATTAAATAGCCCTGATTTGTGAACATACATTTGGGTATTTTATTTGAAAAAAGAGGCTAAAGCTCTTCAGCTTGGCATCAAATTTGGTTAGGTTTATAGACTAGGAAATGGAAAATAAAACATTAATTCGTAAAATATCTGAAATTCAATAGGAAAATCATGCTTTGTCATATTTTCCAGAAACCAGTCGTAACTGCAAGCTGTGTACACAAGGAATATTATGAAACAAAGAAAAGTTGCATTTCAGCAAGAAAGAAGAAAATAGCCGTCAGAAATGTTTCCTTTTGTGTTAAAAAAGGGTTTGAATAATTGCTCTCTTTATTACTATTGTTGTAATGTTCCTTATTCTCTAGATTTGAGACTATGAAGGGGACAAATTTTTATTCTTTGAGACTGTTCATATTTCCTGGTTAATGTGTAATTATGAAACTTCTTCACATGTCAGCAGATAAGTCTTTTCTACTTCAAAATCATGTCCCAATTCAAATGGCAAGACCCCAATTACCTGTATTAATGTTGTAATACAGGAGTTTTCAAGGTGCTAACTAAGCTTTTGTTTCAGAAACGTTATTTTGGGCTGGCCGTGGCGGCTCATGCCTCTAATCCTAGTGCTTTGGGAGGCTGAGGTGGGAGGAGTGCTTGAGGCCAGGAGTTTGAGACCAGCCTGGGCAACATAGCAAGACTCCATCTCTACAAAAAATTTTTAAATTAGTGGGGTGTGGTGGTGCATGCATGTAGTTCCAGCTACTTGAGAGACTGATGCTGGAAGATGGCTTGAGCCCAGGAGATCGAGGCTGCAATAAGCAATGATTACACCACTGCACTCCAGCCTAGGTGACAGGGAAAGGTTCTGTCTCTGAAAAAAAGTCATTTTGTTTCCAAATGTTATGGAACCAACCAAGCAATTTTAGATTAGTCAGCCTTGAAAATTCAGATATTGATGGTGACTCTTTCTTCCAGGTGAAGTTTTGGGTTAACTAGGCCACAATGGAGCTGGTAAAAGTACTTCCATTAAAATGATTACTGGGTGCACAAAGTCAACTGCAGGAATGGTATGTGACATGTGAAGGAAATTTTGTTTTAAATATTGATGACATCCTTCTATTATTCCTATCAGTAAATCAGATATCAAAAAATAGATGAAAGAATTTATAAAATTTATCTTGAGTATTCAAAAAATATTGTAGCTTAATGGCCAGTTTTATCTCCTTTAGTAGAAGCAGATTGGAGCAAAAACCAAAGGTGGATCTGGTATTCACTTTCCTGTGTAGGTGGTATTACAAGGGAGCAGAGCATCAGTAAGGCAACAACGTGACAACAGCCTCAAGTTCTTGGGGTACTGCCCTCAGGAGAACTCACTGTGGCCTGAGCTTACAATGAAAGAGCACCTGGAGTTGTATGCAGCTGTGAAAGGACTGGGCAAAGAAGATGCTGCTCTTAGTATTTCATGGTACAGAGAGAAGTCTCACAATTTGTAGCTGAAGGAAGGGAAAAATATATAATCTCTTTATTATTTAAAAAAAGGAGATCATAAACAATGTCTTTAAATTTTCATGCAAATAAAATGTTTAAAATACCTGAATGAGAACCAAATCATAAGATTTAGCATTTATGAAAATGTTAAGGAAGCTTAAATTTACTATCTAGAATAATAGTGCTAAGGGTTTCCTGTAGTTATTTTGGATAGGTCCATTTGCTGTACACTTCATGTATAATCACACTGTTTTTTGTCAGATTGGTGGAAGCTCTCAAGCTCCAGGAGCAACTTAAGGCTCCCATGAGAACTCTATCAGAGGGAAGAAAGAGAAGGGTATAGGCCAGGCTCAGGGTTGCTCTGTGCACCCATGGCTGGGTGCCCACGGGCTGTTCCTCCCGTTGCAGCTGTGCTTTGTGCTGAGCATCCTGAGGAACCCATCAGTGGTACTTCTAGATGAGCCATTCACCAGGATGGACCCCAAGGGGCCCCAGCAAATGTGGTACGGAGAGTGAATATTAAGTGTCAGAGTCAATAGAATATATCTAGGTTGGTTTTTTGTGTGTATGTTTGTTTGTTACATTTTGCTCCATTTAACCTTTGATATGCACATCCTTTATTACGTAATTCAGTGAAATTTAATATAGCATTCAAATTCCTCCAGGAAGGAAAAAATAAACATTTTAAGACCGAAATAGACTCTTGATTATATTTGATTGGATTTTTCTTTTCTTATTCCTCTTCCCCCTGTATTTTATTTTTCCATTTCATTTTTCAATTATTGAAAGTCATATAGTGTGATATTTCTCTATTTTTTGCTCCAACTTTTCTTCCCCAATAGTGGATTATTTTAATCAATATTTTCCAATACTTTTCTTTTTATGAAACCTATTAATATGGTACTATCCTTAGGTAATGTAGCACAATTTTTATTCTTTTTCTCTATGGCAAACATTTTCTCTTGTAGCCTGATTTATTTATTATTCACTTATTTATTTTATTGTATTACTTGAGACAGGGTGTTGCTCCGTCACCAAGGCTGAAATGCAGTGGTGCAATCATAGCTCACTGCAGCCTCAACCTCCTGGGCTTAAGTGATCCACTCACCTCAGCCTCCTGAGTAGCTGGGACCACAGGCATGTGCCACCATGCCTGGCTAATTTTTAACTTTTTTGTAGAGATGGGGTTTCACCATACAAGCTTGTTGTATCCTAACATAAAATTTTCTCTTTAGATTTCCTGCTTTTTCCTATTTATCTATTTTCCCAAATTACTTTCTAAATGCAAACAATCCCTTACTTTATTTTTAGGCAGTCACTTCGGGCTACTGTTAAAACCAAGGAGTGGGGTGCCCTCTTGACCACCCATTACATGTCAGAGGCTAAGGCTGTGTGTGACCACGTGGCCATGATGGTGTCAGGAATGCTAAGGTAGGTCGGTGCCTGTCCTGAGCCAGCACAAGACTAGTATGTTCTTGTAGAGAGAGTTTCAGTTTGCTATGAACAGCTGATGCCCTTCAGCTCCCTAATGTATAATGAAACACCTTCCTCTACAGTGAGAACCGAGGAAGAAATTAAGAGACAAGTACTTTTTCTTTCTTTATCTCCCCTGAACTAGGTGTATTGGTTGCATTCAACATCTGAAAAACAAGTTTGGTAAAGAATATTTGCTAGAAATAAAAAATGAAAGAATCTACTCAGGTGGAATTTCTCCACACAGAAATTTTGGATTTTCCCACAGGCCACTCAGCAGGAAAGGTAAAGGATGTTTTTTATTTGAGTGACAAGTATAAGTGTTTTCCAGTATTAGTATCATTTCGTTTTGTGCTAGTCTAGACAGGAAGAGAAAGACTGAGCGGGCTTGTTCATCACAAAACAATTGTTTGAGGATTGCTAGGATGTGTTGCAAAAACTAAAAAGTTATTTTCAGTGAGTGTTTTAGACCTTAGAAAAGGTGAATGCTGTGTGTGTGCATTCATATGTATGTGTGTAAATGGTGGAATGGCTTGGAGATTAAGAACAAAGTACTGACAAATTATCAACTTTTTAATGATTTTTACAAATAGACAATGAAAACAATGCTTTCAGCTACAGGATTTTGCTGAATATAAATTGTATCAAGAGCTCCATAACACAGACTTCCATGCTTGAGAAGGATTTACTCTATCCGGAATTCAATCGAATAATCATTTGATCTTCCCAATGTTTCTTTTAAAGTTGTATGTGGTCAACCATGGGTTATAAGTAATGGTAATCAAACCCTTGTGAATAGCAGAATGAGGCTGAATTTAATTGAAAGATGAACAGAATTTTCTGATATACTATTTCTATTCATTTATATTTATAATATTTATTATATTTATTGGACACCTATTATCAACTGCAGGCTATGTGTTGAACAGTCAACAAAACAGACAAAGTTCTTCTCTTTTGGTGGTAAAGGTATTAAGCAAATGAAAATGCAAATAAATGAGAATATGACATTGAGGTAGGACTTTAAGACTGAGCAGGGTTTGGTCAGCTGAAGAGCGGGAGTAGCAGACACTGTTTCTAGGAAACAGCACATTTAAAGAACTTAGGTCAAGAATGAATTCTACAGATATGAAGGATGAAACAAAAGCTCATGAGTTAATGTGTAAAGAGATATCCAGGTGGAGCTGCCAAAATACAGAGATGTAGACCTGTGGCTCACAAGAAAAGGAAGAGATCATTGAGATCTGGTCTGGCAACAAACAAAGTGAGGCATTTTTACCATGTAGAAGACCATTAAAATCAGAGAATGTTATGGCCAAGAAGAGAGATAGGAAGTCAAGAGGGTTTGATGAACCCCAGGAACTCTCAGCTTTGAGATAGGAAGAAAATAAATCTTCCTGTGTGGATAATACCACCACACTGCCACCACAACCATACCAACAAATACTGAGGAGTATCTAGAACAGCACTAGCCAGTAGAATTTTTGTGATAATGAAAATGTTCTATCTATGCTGTCCAGGATGGTAGTCACTACACATATGCAGCTATTGAGTACTTCAGATGTGGCTAGTGTGAATGAAGCGTTGAATTTTAAATTTTATTTATTTTGATTACTTTAAATTTAAATAGCCACGTGTAGTTAGTAGTTACTCTATTAAGCAGTGCAGGCCTAGAGAGTTAGAAGGAAAATCATAAGTGTGGTCATCTCAGAAGCTAAGAGAGAAAGAGTATGTTTGTTTTAAGGAGGATGTGTACAATTTTATTTAATGCTTTTAAGAAGTCTGAAAATGAGGACTGAAGAGTGTTGATTGGATTGTGCAAAGTGAAAGGGGGTTGAAGGTCAAGAATTATTTTTTAGCAGGAGAGTTCAACATATTTTAATTCTTATAGGAGAGATTAAAAATTAAATCTCAATCTCTCCTATGAGAGAGGGAAAAGTAATGCAAACGTTCAAAAAGGTTGCTTTTTGAGAGTGAGTAAGAAATATAGTACAATAAGAAAGTGTAGGCTGAGTGGGAAAGATTCTTGATCAGAGCTATTTCTCAAAATTTATCTTTAACATAAAATTAGAGCCAACCAGATTTTTGTTGTTATAACATTTTTTATGACTGAATATAAGTTATTTCACACCAAGTCATGCTCTATCAAATCAGACATTTTTATTTAAAGAACACTTTGAAAAATTATTTTACTTTGCCTATTAATTCCTCCCCAGTGTTATCACACTGAAACCTAGTGATAAAGCTCACTCTTCTTCCTGACAGATATTCCTCCTTAATGGCATATAAATTACCTGTGGAGGATGTCCACCCTCTATCTTGGACCTTTTTCAAATTAGAGGCAGGTAAGTTTGGGTATATATAAATAAGACTTTATGTATTGGTTGCATATTTTCATTCAGAATATATACTATGCACTTTCAGGTAGAATAATTAAATAATCAATCAAAACATGGAAAATCCCTAGCAGAATAGTCTTAACAATCTCAAAGGAAATGAAGTGGTGGCCCTAGATGTAGGTTTGGTCCACATGATTCTTCCTGTGCTGTCAAGGAAGCCCAGCCACAGATCAGTCAGGTTATTCCATCCTGCAGGACTGAACTGGGGTTCAGGGCTGTTTCTTACCATGACACCAGTGCGTAGAATTGAGGGATAATTATAAGAATATTGTCCCAAAGAGTATCAAGGTGAGCTTTTGGGTTCTCTATGTTTCTAAAAGACAAAGTACCAGGAGCAAATGTACAGAGGCAACAATAGGAGGACTGAGTGAAGATCATCGAAGGAAAACGCAGAGGGGTGAGGTGTAACAAGTCACGATTGAGGAGGGGCTTCTGAACTAGTTCCAGAGACACTGTGCATTTATGGCTATTGTTGCAGAATATAGAAGTGTGAGATCTGTTAAAAGGGAGCCAGCAAGGAGTGGACTTCTCCATAGATTTATAAATATAGAATAAATTATTCTCAACAGCTGATTTGGAGCCCAAAGCATACATGTAAAGAATCAATCCTATTTTATTACTAAAATAGGACACAAGGAGCTTTTTAGAGAGAGTTAATAGGAAACTGAATATGTTCACACATGGCTATCTTTTATTAGCCATATCAGCACTCTTCTTTAATTTATCTTTCAAGGAAATGTAATTATTTGGCCTATATCTTATAGTATCTAAACAATTTGAAGTTACTGTCTCTATTGTGACTTTACAAACACTTGATGAAAAATATATAAGCCACTAATGTCAGTCTCCTTAAATGCAGTGAAACAGACCTTCAACCTGGAGGAATACAGCCTCTCTCAGGCTACCTTGGAGCAGGTGCATTTTCTTTGAACAAGAGAGCATCATCCAGATAACCTCTGTATGAATCCATCTTTCAGAAACACCTTGACATTTTTGTATCTTTTTTATTTTCTCTTACTTAGGTATTCTTAGAACTCTGTAAAGAGCAGGAGCTGGGAAATGTTGATGACAAAATTGATACAACAGTTCGATGGAAACTTCTCCCACAGGAAGACCCTTAAAACGAAGAACCTCCTAACATTCCATTTTAGGTTGTACTATATTGTTAGCTTCCACAATTCTACAGGAATGTTTCCTTTTACTTCAGTTAACAAAAGAAAACATCCAGTAGTGTAAACATTCAATAATGATTAAAGTTTTCCTTTTTTTAAATTTTAGGATGACGAAAACAAGGAAATATAGGAAAAAGTAGTAGACAGAATGAACGAAATCAGACATGTTATTCATCCCCAACATGTGTCTAATTTGTGCTTAAAAATAATTTAAAAATCATATAATATTAGGTTGGTTTTTGGTTATTGTCAATAAAATTAATACTGAGCACATTTTACAAATAAAAATGAGATTTTTAGCCTAAATTTCAAATGTATCAGCTATTTTTACAGATTATTTACTCAGATTCTAATTTAATGTGACATTCACTATAAGAAGCTCTGATAAGCTGATGAAATGGCACAGCAGAACATTTAATTGTAATGACATATTCTGATTATAAAATACACACATGAATTTTAGTACATATTAAAATTTTATAGAAGAAGATAACCATAATCTGTAAGAAAGTATCACAGTTAATATTTTATTCAGCCAACTTTTATATGCAATGTATTTTTTATGAGTCTTTTTTCAAAGGTATTATCAGTAGGCATAGTAATTTTTTGTATCTTTTCACTGCACAGTTTACAAACATTTCTCATGTCATTATAACACTTTTGTGTTATATAATTGCTGCATTGATATAATAGTTGTATTGATGTAATACCAGAGTTGTTACATTTGAATTATATGCAAATTTATTTCTTAGAAATAAAACTTTGGGGACTCCATGTTTGGCTCCCCTTCCACGAACACTCTTGTGCTCGTGGAAGATGTTTTCCTCTATCCTGGATTTCCCCTCTGGAGTCCCCTTCCATGAACACTCCCTTCGTGAAAGCCTGTCTTCCCCTCCCAAACTCCATCTCTCTATTCCCTTCCACTCAGTGTGGAAGCTGCTTTCCTCTCCTGGATTCCATCTTTCTGGATTCTCTCACTCAGTGTGAGAGTTAGCTGTTTATTTCTCTCTCCTTCTCCTGTTTCTCTCTCTCTCTTTAAATAAATCACTTTCTACAAACAAACAAAAAAAGAAATAAAACTTTGATGGACTTTTCTTATGTCTTCTTTATTAGAGTCTTAAGGTAAGTGGTTCAGATATCATATGATGGCTCTCTCTCTTCGGTAAGATCCATATAACTTAATTCTCTGACCTGTAGAAAGAAAGTCATTATCCATCTGCTATCATTTGGATATTTGACCCTCTGAATGTCATGTTGAAATTTATTCTGAGTGTTGGAGGTGGGGCCCAGTGGGAGGTGTTTGGGTCATAGGGATGGATCCCCTTATGAATTACTTGGTGCTGTCCTTGCAGTTATGAGTGAGTTCTCACTCTGTTAGTTCCCAGGGGAACTGACAGTTAAAAAGAGCCTGGCATCCCTTTCTTGCTCTCTCTATCTCTCTTGCCATGTGATTTTTGCACATGCTGGCTCCACTTCACCTCTGCCAAGTAGAAGCAATGTGAGGCCTCACTGGATGCAGATGTTGGTACCACATTTCTTGTACAACCTGTGGTTTCAGAATTCCAACTGAAAAAGTTAGCCTAAAAGTATCCTGTGAAACACCTAGGAAGATAGGACGTCAGACAAGCAACAACTTCAATGCAAAATGTGTCTTGTTCCAAAAGTGACAGGAGGACCACTGCCACAGAAACCACCCTAAAGTGAGAAGCAGCAGTGAGAAGATAGACGTAGTGGAAGCAGAGCTGACATGCAGTTGCTGACTTTCACATGCTTCCAACAAGCAGCGTTTGCAGCAGAGCAATATGAAACATTGATTGGATGAATACAGAAGCAAATACTTCAGAAAATGCAGGATTGTGTTGGATTGGGTAAAAAACTACCAACAGTTGCAAATAAAATGAATGTACATTTATTGCCCATAAATTCTCAGTGTCTCAATCCATTTAACTTTTTTTATTGTGGCAAAAATATAGAACAAAATTTACTTGAAATAAATCAGATGCAGAAGGGAAAATATTGTATGCTTACACTCATATGGAACATCTATTAATAAATTAGACACATTCACTGAGACAGAAAGAAATTAAAGATTACTAGCAGCTTGGGGGAGGAGAGAGTGGGAGTTACAACTTAGTGGTTACAAAATTCCTGTTTGGGTTTATAAAAAATTTGAGAACTAGACAGTGGTGCTGGTTTCACAAGTTTATGAATGCAATTAATGTCACTGAATTGTACACTTAAAAACTGTCAAAGTGGAGAATTCAATTCAATTTTTAAAAACATAATTTTTAATATTCTTATATGTTTTGCTACAAAAGTTATAGTATTTATACAACCTAAACTGAAAAATCCTCTTGCTTAGCTAATACATTTTCTATCATATGCACACAGAATAATATATCTATGATTATATAATGATCTTACTTAACATCATACTATGGACATCACACTTTCTTAGTCTATTATATACCTATGTCGGTTTAAGACTTTTTTTTTTTTTTTTTTGGAATGTGTATTTAGTATTTCCATCTTTGGATGTACCAAAACTTTATGGTTGAGAATAAATTGAAAGATATATAGGTTGTTTCTCAGTTTCCGTGTTATAAACGATGCTGCAACTAAGAATGTTGCATATATATCTTTGGCAGGGTTCTCTAGAGGGACAGAACTAATAGGAGATATACATATGTATGTTTGTGTGTGTGTGTGTGTGTGTGTGTATATGAGTTTATTAAATAGTATTACTCACATAATCACAAGGTCCCACAATAGGCTGTCTGCAAGCTGAGGAGCAAAGAAGCCAGTCCAAGTCCCAAAGCTAAAGAACTTGGAGTCCCATGTTTGATTGCAGGAAGCATCCAGCACAGGAGAAAGATGTAGGCTGAGAGGCTAAGCCAGTCTAGCCTTTTTATGTTTTTCTGCCTACTTTTTATTCTGGCTGAGCTGGCAGCTGATTAGATGGTGCCCACCCAGATTAAGGGTGGGTCTGCCCTTCCCAGCCCACTGACTCAAATGTTAATCTTCTTTGGCAACATCCTTACAGACACACCCAGGATCAATATTTTGCATCTTTCAATCCAATCAAGTTGACAGTATTAACCGTTACAGCAGTTATCTACATAATCAGTTCAAATATGTTCCTAGAATGTCTGAGTCATCATGTGGAGTTGTACCAATGCATTCTATCCCTAGTTTTCCAGAAATTTCCTCAGATAGGAAGGAATTAGAAACTGTTGGCAATAATGCCAAGTAAAGTGTCCATTTCCATAAACAAAAAATGATGGCAGAAATATACAGCTAAAATGGAACTAAGAAAGGTCCCAGGCTCTTACTATAATCCCCAGATAATAACACATACCCCTCCAATCTGTGATTATATTGGGTAAGGTGGAAAGTGAAGAGAAATTTGAAAGCCTGTCATATTATGTTCTTCCACCTTGGCTGGGGGAGTTATGAAATCATGATCCAACTAAGAGAAAGCCTGTTATATCACTGAACAGAACAGAGAAGTTAGTCAAGGAAGAAAATGCTCAGCCTAATGATCATTCTACCATATGGTTTCATTTTTTTGTTGTGTTTATTTTTTCACTTGCAACCAGCTCAGGGGGTTCCCACAAAAAGAAAAAAGTCTTACCAAGAACCTTGGCTACTCAGCCAAAACCATCTCCAGGCTGTGGTAGTAATTGAAGTGAAGAGGACCTTTGTTTTTAAGGAATCCTGTATGTCTTACAGTGAGAAATGAAGGAGAAGGGAAAAAAAGGGGTTATCTTGTCAGAAAAAAACAAAAGGAAAAAGAAGAAAGAAAAAGTATCACTGACCTAATTAATTGCCAACAGAGTCCAACCACCATGCTGATGAATCTAGACTTCTTTAATATGTCACTAATGTGAAAAAAGTCATTGGCCAGATGAGAAAAATTAGACTACAGAACAATTAAATCCAAGTGCAATAATCAGCAAAGTTCTCCAAAGAAACACACATAATTATTAAAAAAAAAAAGAATATCTTAAAAATAATACTACTTAGAATTTTGTATTAGTCACATTTGGGAGAGCCTGTATTTTGTATTAGTCACATTTGGAAGGGGTAATTTCCTCCTTAGTTTCTAATAGTCTCATTTGTTTGGTCTGATGATTTGTTTTCATGATGGGCTTATGATTATGAGTTTATCTTCTGGGAAGAATATTTCTTTTAACTTTATTGCTTTGTGTTCTGAAATTTGGGTGTATCTTTACAGATTTTTTTGGGTTTTCTCTGTGACACTCCAGGATAGTAAGAGGAGGAGGAGGAGGGAGGAGGAGGAGGAGGGGAAATAGCAGCAGCAAGTAACATTTTTTGAACTTTTGCAGTTTTCCCTCATTGTTCTATGTACTTTACTTAGATGAATTTAATCCCTATAATAAACATATATGTTAATACTGTTATTTCTCCACTTTTTGGGGTAAAAAACCTGAGGAAGTGAGAGTTAAATGGATTGTGCAAGGTCACACAGCTGGTACATGGTAGAGCCAGAATTTGAATACAAATTTGGCTCCAGAGTATATACATAACTGCTATGATATATCTCTGGACATGTTATTATGCTAGGAGAATAAATTCAGATTCCTCTGCTGTCTCTTGTACCTGACACAGGCGCTACGTGCTTTGGGGTTTCATTTTCTATGGGCGATCTCTTTCTCTCTCTCTCCTCTCTCTCTCTCTCTCTATCTGTCTGTCTGTCTTTGAGAAATTGGGCAGAGAATATGACTATGCTCTTCCCTGAGATTGGAGGTGAAATTTTCCTAGTTTTTTTGTTTGTTTGTTTGTTTTTTTAAGCACTGGACAGTCCTATAAACCCTCTGGATTCCTGCAGGAATATGAACTCCAGCTTTCCAACCTTTCAAGAAACAAGTTCAGGTCAGAGGGTCATTAAAACACCTGAGGCCTGGTTTTCAGTTCAATATATCCTTGAACTGCTAGAGTGTATGAAATGCCACTCACAGCTTAAGGGAAACTTTAAATTCCTTTTCAGTTTGAATACCTGGAAACATGTCTTTCTGTCTCATCTTCCATTGTTGTTTACATTCTTTATCTTTTTTCCTTCGTTTTTTGAATTTGACTATGTATTGGAAATTCAATTTGGAGGTATATTTTACCCACCATTTCCATGCCTTCTAGCTGGAGGCTGGGCACTTCAGTATATTAGGTCACCATTTGTGGGGAAATTGTCACATTACATAAGGAAAATGGCCTCCCCAAAATGAAAATAAATGAAAGGCAACAGGTCAAGAAAAAGGAAGAGAAAGCATACACAGGAAAAAGTGGTAAGAAATTTAAGTAATATATATATATTTAATCTAAATAATTATCATTGATATTATAGCTGTGAATTTTAACACAACTATAAGAGTGGCAGAATGAAAATCATTCCTAAAATAAAGTATAAAGGGTCTAAAACAATGATAACAAACAATGATAACAAAAACTCATAAAAACCTTAACTGTATTCCAGTTGGTTCAAAAGTAACTTTGAATTTTGTTGTATTACTAATACAAAATGTTAAGAGTGCTTATGACCTACCTTCCCACAACCCATGAGAACTTTAGAACACCTTTATTAACTGTGTTTGTGCCAATTTTCAGTGTAAAAAAAGTGGCATTTCACTGTTGACTATTTTTAAAAACAGAAGTAATTGCCAAGGAGAGAAATTATATATATATATATGTGTGTGTGTGTGTGTGTGTGTGTGTGTGTCTGTGTGTGTGTGTATATATATATCTACACACACCACACACACACAAACATAATAGTATCATGGCTGTAGTAGATGTTGTTGTTTAAATTATCTGCTTTACTCCAGAAAGTTTCTCAGCTTTATGATTATTAACATCTGTGGATTGGGAGCCATGTCAAATATTTGAGATTTCCCAATTCCTGGACTTTGGTTTCCTGTTTTGCCATTTACTGTGGCAGGTCAAAAAAAGTTTGCAACTCTTTACAGAGCAAAGAGAGACAGACTATGCTATATGAATTGAGCATGTTTCAGTTTGTTCTAGTCTTCATGCACAAAAATTTATCTGAATCTTTTTACATGTTTTGTAGACCTTGGCAATCCACTGACTTATTTTGTTCCTATGTATTATGAAATCCTGCATCCACTGTGATGAGGGTGGGAGAAATAAGTTTGTTAAAAATTATTCATTTGTCTGTCCTAGGAGTTTCCCCAAGGCTTACTATGGATTGCTTAGCTTTATTAGGAAAAAAAATCAGCTCCAGAATATTCTGCTAATGTAGTCTGAATTAGTTAAATATACAACTAACTGGCAATTGTGTTTATTCATCAGTAGTGAAAAGAAAATAGATACAGATTTATCATACAAATTTAACTGCTTTGTTTGGTTAGTTATTGTCTTTACTCTTTCATGTTCCTGCCTCCCTCTGGGTCTCATATTTTTGAAGAACTAGTTCCATTTTCCTTGTTTACCATTTTTCCCCTTATCCCTGTAGTTGAAAAGCCAGTTGAACAAACACAGAATTTGTTTTAGTCCCAACCAACCACAGAGCAGTCATTTCCTTGCAGAATAATTGGCTTAGGGAGAAAGAGACATAGAAAAAAAAAGTTCATCATGTACAGCTTGGTCTGGCTACACCCCTTTCCAGAAACCAGCCTGTGTAAGAGCTGCTGGAGTAGGCACCCATTTAAAGAATAAATGAAGAAGCAGCAATAAAGAAGTTGTAATCGTAACCTAGACAAAAAAAGAACTGGGTTTTGACAGTGTTTCTAGAGTGCTTTTTATTATTTTCCTGACAGTAAGTAAAGCTCTATTTTGTTGTGCTGTGCCAAATATGTGGGTGGACACTGCTAAAATCAATCTATTTTTCAGATGTTTCCCAATTCTTATGTGTTTTATGTTAAAGACCTAAGACTAAATTTTTCTGTTTTTTTCCAACCATTTTTTATTGTGTAGATTGTAATATAGAAAAATGGAAAAAAATTTCTTCTGTGCTAGCTGAGGGAGAATTATCTGAATATTTTGATATGAAAATATGAAAGAATTTCATTTTGAGGTTACAGAAACTAAAACAAATTGTGTTTCTTTATTTGCAAACCTTTGGGCAAAATTACTTTCCCATGTGATTTCTTTTTGCTTCTTTTTAAACTAATTTTGTGGTTTCCAGAGTTATTCAGGGACTTCTGAATTCAGAAAAGTGAGAGAAATTGCTTTATTTTTCCTGTATCTCAGATCAAGTTTCAAGTAGTTTGAGCCTGGATTATGATTTACAACCTAACTCTTTTGATAAAAGTTGATTCAATCTGAAGGTAAAACTACAAGAAAATGCTTTATTGAGGTTGTATCTAATGGGTGTAATTTATTATTCACACAAATTTAAGTAATCAGACTCTTGATGTTAATTTGATTAGCACTGAGATTTCTATTTAAATATAAAGAACAAGAAATGGCTCTTAACAGGATAAAATTAATTTAATTACTCTATTTATGTACTTAAAATTCTGTCATAGAAGGCCAAAAATGTGAAATTATCTTATAGGTTCTGAACTTGAATTATAGCTTTTCCATGTCAGTATTCCAAGTTATTGCAAAATTGTGATAATAATCACTCTGCCTTCCCACTATCACCCATTCCCCTAAAAAGCTTAAAGTGAATATATTTGAGTTGAAATTTTACAGTCACAAATTATTAAAATAATATTTTTAATTTATGTTTATATTTTTCAAAGGTAGTAAATATTTTTTCTCAAGAGTATCATCAAGGTTTTTCTTATTATACTTATTTTTTCTAGGTTGTGTTTCACCATGATTACTTTCTCCTTCAGTAAATAGGCTAAACGAATATGAAACAGAAAAGTGTGTATCAGCAAACTAAAGCACTTCTGTGCAGGAATTTTCTTATGAAATGGAGGATGAAAAGAGAGAGCTTATTGGTATGTGCAAAAATTTGTCTCTTTCCACAGTTAGCACTCTTACAGTGTCTCATTACCTATTGATTCTCTTATGTTCTTTTTTAATTAGCAGACTGGATTTATTGATTTTACAGTTCTCTCTAGTTGTATTTGTTGAATTGAGACACTCACAACAGTGTCTGAAGAATAACATAAAATTATTAAAGACTAAAAGAATTACTCATATAAAAAGAGATTTAGTGAACATTTAATTATATGGTAAATTACAGCAACTGCTAGAGCTACTATCACATGTTATACACTTAAGGCCCAGAAGTACAAAAAAAATGTTGCCAGAAGAAATAGAGAAATTTTAATTTTGTGGATTTGTTTTCAAGGACATGAATTTTCTACACAAAGATTGTTTTTAAGAATTATGACCAACTAACAACACTGATAGTTTGCATCAAGCAGGTGGGCTAACTACAGAAGACTAGCCCAAGTCTCAGTGGCTTAACACAGCAAATGTTTATTTTTAACTCCTCATGGTCTAATAAAAGTTGACAGTGGAAGAAAAGTAGGTTCGGTGGGTGAAGAAATTTTCTCCACACAGTCATTCAGGGCTTTATCCAGGGCTTCCACCATCACACTGGGCCTTGGAGACCTCTAGAGGATCCACTGCATCCAGTCAGAAGATCAGGATCAGGAAACAGTGGGACCAAGACAGTGAAAGTATAGAAAGTTGTGTATATTCACAAACCAGGCCTGGAAGTAGTGCGGGTCACTTCTGCCCATATCCTATGGGCCAGGAAATCATTTAGTTCCACTTAATTTCAGTAGGCTAAGAATGTAGTCTAGCATGGTGTCAAACAGGAAAGGAAAGGTGATTGACACTGGTGAACAGCAATAGTAGTAGCCTCCACCAGCCAGTTCCTTTTCATGTTCTTTAGTTTATAATACAAGAATATGACAGCTGGCAAAAACATTGCTATTTGCCACCATGAACTCTATCTAGAATACTCCATGTCTTATAAGTTCTATAAGTCAACTGCCTATGCATATATTGTCATTTGTTATTCACTCCATTAGTTTCTACGGGGGCTTCTGCAGGAGTTCATGATTTAATGCATATGTTTTTTTCTAGTATTAGAGAATGATAAATGTGACTACTATCTCAGTATTTCCCTTTCATTAAATTCTCCATGCTCTGAGGCATGGAGAGCAGAAAGAACATAATTGTATAGCACAACTGGAATTTGTTTTCAGCAGTATTTGATATTAACTGAGATCTTTAAGTGAATGCAACCTAAATTCATTCTTTTTTTTTTTAAATACATTACAGGAATGGGGCCTCTCAATACTTCTAGGACTGAGTGTTGCTCTGTTTTCCAGTGGCATGAGAAATGTCCAGTTTCCTGGAATGGCTCCTCAGGATCTGGGAAGGGTAGATCAATTTAATAGTTCTTCTTTAATGATTGTGTATACACCAATATCTAATTTAACCCAACAGATAATGAATAAAACAGCACATACTCCTTTTTTGAAAGGTAGGTGTACTCATGGCAAAAAAATAATTACTGATATGTTTATATACTTTTGCTAAGATGTCTACACATTAATTTGAAGTTACAGTCATTTATTACACTAATAATTTAAGTATTAAAATAGCATACAAATGTGTTTAGATTTTTACTTTCTCTCACAACAATTAGCCTTTGAAATACTTTCAGCTTGATGGGAGTCCAGTTTAGGGAGGTCCATATTTCTATTGGAATATAACTAAATGCAGATTTATACTTTTAGATCTGCAGGATAGTATCTAGAAGGAATGTAGTAATTGAAGTATGTGTGTTTTTAACATGGAATACAATGATTAAGATTTATATCTCAGGAGAAGACATAAGTAAATACAATAGGTCATGTTTATTGAACAATAATTTCATAACGTTGCAAAGTAAAAATGAATAATCTGATGATTATTCTGTTCTGAATATAGTACAATCAGTAAACATCTTTAAAGGTCTTTATTCTATATGAGATCATTACATAACCAAAATAAGCAAAATGCATATTTTGTTAATGGGCAAATTGGATGCAGTTTGACTATTTACTGTTTAATCCTCCATTCCTGACAAGTGAAATTCGTGGTTATTAAAAGTAGAGTCACTTTTTTAAACTATTGTTTTCTACATAAGGCAAAGGTCACGTAAATTATCTTTGCTTCAGTAAATCTGAAATAAGGAATCCATGACTGTATAGTAACTATAGCAATTACTTGTTTCGTACTCTGATTCTCTTAGGCATATTTAATCTGGCACAATGTTCTTTTATGTACCTAAAACTTGTCCTGATGCTTGTCATTATGAAAAAAAAAAAAAACATGTACTTCTTATGCATGTCTTCTGATTGTAGAATCTAAACCATTAAAAGAAAATTTCTCCCCTAGCATTTTGGTTCAAGTTTGATTTAAATGAAAAATGATTTTAAGACTAATTAAATTATATGGGGAAACAGTTCAATATCACATTGTTTTGGTAAAACTCTCTTACAATTTTCTATGTCTATTTTTACCTTGTAATTCACAGGAAGCAATGTCATTGGGGCACCAAATAAAACATTCATGGAAGAAATACTTCTGGAAAATTTACCATTTGCTATGGGAATCATCTTTAATGAAACTTTCTCTTATAAGTTAAGATTTTTTCAGGGATATAGCATACCACTGTGGAAAGAAGAAGATTTCTCAGGTGACTTTCCATATCAAATATCATTATGGCATTTTTCATGTTTTCAACATAAAGAACAGGTGAGGGTGGGCAAGAGAGATGCTCTCAATGACACATGAAAAAATAGAGAAAGCCATTTCATTGCTGAACTTATTTCAAGGTCAATCATATGTTCCTATTACAGGATGACTGCAAAAATTGTAGAGTCATCCAACATATATGTGTTGAGCACGTAGATGCATGTGTCAAAGGACGCATGAGTAACCAAGACTGACCCAGCCTCAGGTGAGATTCGAGTTTAGCAGCAAAGAAGGACATGGACCAATTAATGACAAGTACAAGAAAAAGTGTTTTATGGGCACTTAGACCAGGGGTTCCTAATAGTGGGATTAGAGAAGTCCTACCTGGGGAAATAATGTTTAAAGGGAAACCAGAATGAATAGCAGGTGTGAGGTGCTAGAGGCATTGTGTTTCAGATAGAAGAAAGGTAATTGTGAAGGCCCTGAGGTGAGAAAGGACATTTGTTCCTAGATCTGGAAGAAGAGCAGTTAGCTGAACAAGAAACATGAAAAAGAACGTAATGGGAGAGTGAAGCTGAAGTCACTCAAGTGCTACATCCTGTGGCATCTTGTAAACCTAGGCAAGGAATAGCCACTGAGTCACTTTAATCAGTGCAAAATGTAATTTAGTTTCCAAGATTAGGGGAGCACTCTGAATATAGCCCAGAGAACAGATTGCGGAGAGGCTATGGAGAATGTCAAGAAACAAGGAGTCCATTATGGCTGGAGCAGAGTGTTTGCTTTCATCTCCTTTTTATTTTAGAAGACTTTCTAAGCATGCTGTGGTCTGCAAGAATAAAATTGCTGTATTAAAAACTTTCATTTGCTCCCTTTTTCTATGTGGTTAAAAGTCTACTGGTGGGCCGGGCATGGTGGCTCACACCTGTAATCCCAGCACTTTGAGAGGCCAGGGTGCACGGATCACCTGAGGTCAGGAGTTCGAGACCAGCCTGCCCAACATAGTGAAACCCTGTCTCTACTAAAAGTACAAAAATTAGCTGGGTGATGTGGCCTGTGCCTGTAATCCCAGATACTCAGGAGGCCGAGGTAGGAGAATTGCTTGAACCCAGGAGGTGGAGGTTGCAGTGAGCTGAGATTGCATCACTGCACTCTAGCCTGGGCAACAGAGTGAGACTCCATCTCAAAAAAAAAAAAAAAAGAAAAAAAGAAGACAACAACAAAATAAAACAAAAAAAAAGTCTACTGGTAGAGTCTCCTCTTTATTGTTTTCTCTCCAATACTTGTTTCATATTCTCCAACTGCCCTCATCCCATAATGTTGGCTGTGCTTTTCTTTGTGTTTACAGCTCACTGCTGGGATGGATATGGTGAGCTTTGGTGTACATTGACCAAATACTGGAATGAAGGATTTGTGGCTTTACAAACAGCTATTAATACTGCCATTATAGAAGTAAGTTCTTGATTGAAAAATTCTACTAATTAATGTCAACTACTTCCAGAGACCTCAAGATTTTGATGAAAGATAATCATCTTAGTCTGTTTGTACTGTTACAACAATATACCTCAGACTGCGTAATTCATAAAGGACAGAAATTTATTTCTCACAGCTCTGGAGGCTGAGAAGTACAAGATCAAGGTCTTGGCAGGCTCAAAGTCTGGTGAAGGTCCATTCCTCATAGTGTCTAAGTGTCCTCACATGATGGAAGAACAGAGTGCAAAAACTGCCTCAGCTAGTTCCCTTTAGCCTTTTATAAGACATTAATCCATTCCTGAGGGCTCCACCCTCATGACCCAACCACTACCCCAAAGGCCCTGCCTCTAATACCATCACAATGGGAATTAAGTTTCAACAGGAATTTAGGAGCAAACCATAGCGATGCTATATAATCAGGTTTTCCTGTGTTATATAATGAAGCAGATATTCAGACCAAGGAACACATTGCATATCTATTTCAAAACTTTAAAAGCAATTTTATTGGTTTTAAAACTAATTTTGAAATGGTTGTAGAGTCACAGGAGGCTGCAAATATAATGCTCAGGGAAGTCCATGTACCCTTCATCCAGTTGCCTTTACTTACCTGACTATAGTACAGTAAAAAAAAATCGGAGAACTGACATTAGTAAATATACAGAGTTTACTCATAGTTCACCAGTTTCTATCCTTTAAATAATAATAATGTTTGTTTAAACTCCACTTTAGATCACAACCAATCAACCTGTGATGGAGGAGTTGATGTCAGTTACTGCTATAACTATGAAGACATTACCTTTCATAACTAAAGATTTGCTTCACAATGAGATATTTATTTTATTCTCCTTGCTTTGTTTCTCCCCACTTGTATATTTTATGTCCCTCAATGTAACAAAAGAGAGAAAAAAGTGTAAGAATTTGATGAAAATGATGGGTCTCCAAGATTCAGCATTCTGGTGAGTGACTAATTCAAGTAGTGCAAATTAATAAACAGGAAAACAGAGAAGCAGTGAAAAAGTGTTATTGTTTCAGAGCATCATGGTTTAAACTTGATGCATTGGCTACTTTTTCTTTTGTTCTGAGATTTGTATTTGGTCTGTTAAATTTTTCCATGCAAAATAGTGCTTATAATGTGCTGAGCACTTTTTCTGTGCTATGAATGTCTTAAGCCAACCCAACTCTGACATAGAGGAACTGTCATTCATTTTATAAGCAAGGAAAATAAAGTTCAAAGAGAGTAAGAGAATTGCCCAATGTCAGATGGAGGTTAAGTGCTGGAGCTGAGACTCCAACCCAAGTTCCCTGACTGCAGCTTGTTTGCTTACCTTGTCTCCTTACAGTTAACAGTTGATTTCTTCAGACTTTCTCATGTTGAAGAGCATATAATTATATAAAAGTTGACTTGTGTTCAGGGGTTTGGCCACAAGGCATAGATTTTTCTGGAGCAAGTAAATACTATATGTCAGAATTAAATGAGAGAACCCACATAATATACCCAGGACATACAACACATAGGCTGGCATGTAGGAAGGCCTTAGTAAAGTCATTTGCTTTATATATTGCTATTTATATCTTGCCCCCTACTCCACATATAATTTTAAGTGAAATAATGAGTGTGTATACACATATATATGTAAAATATATAAATATACATATATACATACATTACATATGTATACATACTTGAGTGTGTGTACATATACACACACACATATATATGTGTATATATATAGGTAGATATAGGTATTTGTATTATAATAAAGACAAATGATTAGGAGTAGAAATAAAGACCTAGCAAATAGGCCAGGTATGCCGGCTCACACCTGTAATCCTAGCACTTTGGGAAGCAAAGGCAGGTGGATCACCTGAGGTCAGGAGTTCGAGACCAGCCTGGCCAACATGGTGAAACCTCATCTTTGCTAAAAATACAAAAATTAGCCAGGTGTGGTGATGCATGCCTGTCAGCCCCGCTACCTGGGAGGCTGAGGCAGGAGAATTGCTGGAAACTGGGAGGTAGAGGCTGCAGTGAGCTGAGATTGTGCCACTGCACTCCAGCCTGGGTGACTGAGCAAGACTTCATCTCAAAAAAAAAAAAAAAAAAAAAAAAAAAAAAACAAGCAAAAAATAAGTATGTAAGATTAGCATATAGGAATGCAAAGCATACAAGCTCCAGGCTTCCAAAAGGCCAAGCAGAAAGTTTTGCAATACTATCAGTGACAAAATCCATACTGGCTAGAAAAAGAAAAAAGGAAAAAATAATCTGCTAGTTTTACCCCAAAAGAAATATAACATTTGTTGTATTAAATCCTGGGAGATGTTTTTCTGTCTACTCCCTGTATCAGGCAAATACTCTTTACGGTTTTGGAACTACCTCGAATGAATGATAAATTATATATTGAACAATTCCTTGTGAGCCACGTGTTACCTGAAATAAAACTATCGTCCAGTAAATTTTTAATTTTCTATAAAATATATTTTATTAATGGAGAGAATCTTAGTTCTAATATACATAAATTGTAAGATAGAAAAAGAGGAACCTGTGTCTTCAAATAAAGAAGAGAGAAGGAGAAGTTTTTGCAGTGGAATTTTGGGAAGTACAAAAGAATGGACTTAGAGCCTCCCATGGAGTCTGTAGGAGGGAACCCCTGTAAAAGGGGCCTCTTTACTGATCAAGGAATGTCCTATGGGACAGTGTCCCTGCAGTCACCTGAGACCAGGGAGGCATGAGTCAACTCTATATTAAAGTCAGGAAGGTATGGGACATTTGGGTGTGAATTCATTCTCAGGATAAGTGATTCTTAGTATGTATGCAATCTAAATACTTAGCAAAATAAATTCATATATACGTCCTTAAAACTAAAAAGAAAAAATATTCTGAAACGTTTCTACTCAGTGCAGGGTATCTAGTGGAAATAAACTTTATGACAATTTTTTTTACTAATGTAATAAATGTGAAATGTAATCAGTATTTATTCTTTAAGCATAGTGTCTGAATTGCTGTTTTTAGCAAAATGGTTTTTATATACTTATTAACATCTGTCTTTCCACTCCACCCCTGCAAGTCATTCCTTTTTCTAAGTAGTGGTAATTTCTAGGTAATTTCTTTCATTTGTAATTTTCATATCCTGTGGTTTTTCAATTCCTACCTAAAGTAGTTCCCTCCTGAATTGAGGAAGTGGGTTCTGCAGAATGTGATATGCTTTTTAAAAATGCTGATGTTTCTAACAGAAGCTTATACATTGTAATGGCGTGAAATTTAAAAAGAAGTCAAATAAGCAGTAAATTCAGTGTAAACCTGTTTTACTGGGACATATTGATGCAAGGTCCTGGTTTTAATAGTTGTGCTATATGCTTCAGCTTTTGAATTCTCATTTAATTAGTCAATGACAAGTAGAGGAAAGCTCTCTGGACAGATATAAGGCCTGCAACTTCATGAACTTTGTTACAAATTTATTTTGTGACCTTGGATTTAACCCCTTAACTAATAATAGGTATTATAGTTTCCTTATTTTTAAAATGAGACACAGGCTAAATCACACTACAGGCTTGTTAGATCTAAGATTGAATACTCTTTCTTAATAACCACTTCGTAAAAATATCAACTCTAGCCCATTTAAAGCAATATAGTGCAAATATTTAAAGGTGAAGCCTACTTTATACAAGTTTAAGTGAAGAAATCATGAATAGGAATAGAGAGAATAGAATGGGCTTAGTAGAGTTGTGAAATTTCGATTTTCCACTACGAAAGAGACTGGAGGTGCTACCTGCTGAGATCCTCATGGATAGTCAAATTATCAACTGCCACAATATTCATAGAGTTACTTGATTGATCAGAGGTTTAGGTTGCTTTCAATTCTACAATTAGGATACTATAGCAATATCTAACAAAACAAGATACACAATGCTTAGAAACACTCTTGTACATTTTTCTCAAAAAAGACAAGTATGAGAATGTTCTTGGCATTGTAATAGAAAAAAAATGGAAACAACCTAAATTTCCACAGGCAGCAGAATTTTGGGTCATATTCTAATAATGAAATATTATACAGCGGTGTATAATATTGTTAATGTTGATTGATAAAGACAACTCACGGAAGAATACATGCATATGATATTGTTGATACTGTTTAATACAATAATCATACTATTTATACAATGCATGCACACAGAGCTGTTGCCTAATGCATAGGCACAAGGGCCTAGTTGTGCTTATAGTCACTTAATTGATTTTGGCATCCTTTTTTTTTGAGATAGAGTCTTGCTCTGTTGCCCAGGCTGGAGTGCCATGGCACTATCTCGGCTTACTGCAACCTCTGCCTCTCAAGTTCAAGCGATTCTCCTGCCTCAGCCTCCTGAGTAGCTAGGACTACAAGCATGCACTATCACGCCCTCCTAATTTTTTTTTTGTATTTTTAGTAGAGATGGGTTTTACCATGTTGGTCAGGCTAGTCTGGAACTCCTGACCTCAAATGATCCACCCGCCTTGGCTTCCCAAAATGCTGGGATTAGATGCATGAGCCACCACGCCTGGCCTTGGCACCCTTTTTTATTGGTTGGTACCTTTACCAGTGTTCAGCATCTATCACCTCTGTGTGTATTTCTGGTAAAAGTAATGAAAATGAATGGCAATTATGAAGGAGAATTGCGATTGAAAAAAGGTATGCAATGAACTTCTGCTGTCAGATTAACAGTATAGTTATTAATCGAAGATGCAAGGGTTGTCGTTACATTGTTCTTTAGATGCTTTTGTATATATTAAATATTTTGTAAATAAGTTAACATAATTTATATAACTTTTTGTTTTTATTTAGGTTCTCCTGGGGTTTAATCTATGCTGGCTTCATCTTTATTATTTCCATATTCATTACAATGATCATAATACTCACCCAAATTGTAATCATGACTGGCTTCATGGTCATATTTATACTCTTTTTCTTATATGGCTTATCTTTGGTAAGTTCATGCATTTATTACCACTTTCTCTGCTTTAGATCTTAGCTACATGTAGCTAATATTAATGCCCTAGTAGGTTACTGCAGTCCCTACTTTCATGTTCATCATGTGTATACACATGTGTAGGTCCTTGCTTGTACTTGAGATAGTTTCTATGGAGTGAAAAAAATTATGTAATCCAAATAAAATTTGACCTGTCTTTTGCATAAAGGTCTGAACTAATGAAATTATGTATCAAAAAGAAAAAAACGATGCTGACTCTAAAAATATCAAAGGCTTTTCTGTATGATTATTGAAGTTATTTTTGAGGGGTGGACCCATATTTTTCCCCATAAGGGTGCCCATCACATGGTTGCTGATCAGAATATCTCTTCTCCCTCTAATATTCTGTTTCATACTCACTTCTCATTTCACTCCCCTCTTGCTTCTCTGAACAGGGCTTCTAATTTCCACCATCCAGGATGTTTTCTGCAGAGAGTGTGTAGAGGCCTCCTCTTACATCAATTTAGTTACATTACATTAATTTAGCTCCAAGTCTGCCTTTCTACCCCATCTTCAGCTCTTATTCCAGCTTTTTCCCCATCCTTTCCTCAGCAACAAAAGCCCAGCATTTGAGTAGGACAAATAAGGATCCTCTTTAAAAAGAGGTTGAGGAAAGAACAGACCCATTATACCTTAATATTTTCACCATTTTCTCACTGATAAATATTTATGTTATGATATAAAAATCATTATTTGATTGGGCTGCCAATGATTCTCAGTGAGCTAAATACATATTAACAACTGAATGTCTTTTCTCTCTTGCAGCTAGCTTTGGTGTTCCTGATGAGTGTGTTGTTGAAGAAAGCTGTGCTCACCAATTTGGTTGTGTTTCTCCTTACTCTCTGTTGGGGATGTATGGGGTTCACTGTATTGTATGAACAACTTCCTTCATCTCTGGAGTGGATTTTAAGTATTTGTAGCCCTTTTGCCTTTACTGCTGGAATGATTCAGGTAAGAGCCTAGTTAATTGGTTTATTACTGAAATTTCAAAAGAGTTAGATACTTTATACCCTCCAGGATCAGCACTGCTCAAACTAAGAGCTTCTATTCTAAGCAATTTTTCTAAAGTTAAACTTTAAAATGTTATTATTACATTGTAGAAAAATTGTCATCTCACAAAGAAACTTAAATTTTTAAAAATCCTCCAGATTTCACCTCTCAGATGTATTTTCATTTTGAAGTATTTTCTTCCAGGTTTTTTCCCCTATATACAAATATTTACTTTTATTGCTATTCATTTAACATAATAAAATATCTGCTAGTTTATTAAAAATTGTTACATAAACCTACTTTTAAAATATTTTATTGTATAACCTATGAATATGAAGAACTTTCCAAACACAAGTGTAGTTTAACAGACAATTATAAAGTAAATCAAAGTATCCATGAATTAGATGAGGGAATAGAATGTCGCCACCAGTCACAAACCCCTCAGAACGCTCCTTCTTCCTAAAGGTAAAAATTCTATGATTTTCACTTCTTTGCTTTTCATTAGCACCTAAGTATGTGTTTTTAAATAGAAGTTTTGGTTTTGCATGTTTTAAACTCCATAGAAGTGATGTTGCACAAAGTTTATTTTTGAAAATCTCTCTTTTCTTCACTCAACATGATGTTTTTAGGAGGCAGCATAGTTTTTGTGTAGCCATAGTGCAGTGTTATTAGCATTGTGTTATTAGCATTAGCATACTATCAATTTTCTTATTGATAGATGATAATTTTTAGTTTTTGACTATTTTTAATAAAACTTCTACAAATATTTGAGTACACATTTTCTACTGAATATGGACATTCCGTTCCGTTCATTATGTTAACGTAACAACTGAATAGTGTGGCTCAGTATACAAACATTAATATTTGTAGCTACCACCAAATATTTTTCCAAAGTGATTGCATCAATTTAGTTTTACACCAACAGTGTTTCAGAATTCCAGTTTTTCCAACACTTCACCAGGATTTGGTATTGCCAATCTTTCAAATTTTAGTCATTCTGATAGTTATGCAATAATATATCATTTATCATTAATTTATGTTTCCCTGACTACTGATGAAGTTGAATACCTTTGTATATGCTTAGTGGATTATGAATTTTCTTTTTTGTAAATTACCTATCCAGGTCTTTGGCCCATTTTTCCTTTGAGTTTTCTATCTTCTTGTTATTGCTTTGTAAGAATTCCTTACACATGCTGAACATTCAACATTTTTTCATTATTTATTTGCTAGCTTTTTTCCTCCCTTAATGGTACCTGTGATGAACAGAGATAAACAATTTTTATAAAGTCAAATTTTTCAAGTTTCTCTTTTCTGTAGAATGCTTTTTAAAAAAATCAATTTAAGGAATTATTGCCTACACCAAGTTTACAAAGATATTTTCTGGCTGTTTTTCTAGAGTATTGACTGGTTTAGCTTTTCCATTAAGATATAAAATCCATATCAATATAACTTTTGTGTGTGTATAGGTAGAGGCAATATAATTTTGCTACACAAATATCCAATTTCTCCAGCTCAATTTATCAAATAGACTATCTTTTCCTTGAATGAATTGCAATCTTTCTTTTATCATAACTCAATCAATCATGTATTGGCCAAAATGCCTGTCTTTGCACTGTGGCCACGTTGTCCTAATTGTTTTGCTTTATCATATGTCTTGATATCTGGCAGTAGCAGTTTTACCTCTTTAATCTCCTTTTCAAGAGAGTTTTGTCTAATTTCTTTGCAATGATGTAAATTTTAGAATTAGCTTATCAAGTTACATAGTCACACACATATATGCCTGTGCAAAGCTATTAAGAATGTGATGCAGTTGAATTTTTTAATCAATTTGAAGAAAATTGTCATCTGTTCTTCAGCCATGAACATAATATATCTTTGCATTCATTTAAGTGTTCTTCTATTTTCTTTAATAATTATTTTATTTTTATTTTTATTTTGAGACAAGGTCTTGCTCTGTCACCCCAGCTGGAGTGTACAAACACAGCTTACTGCAACCTCAGCCTCCTGGGCTTAAATGATCTTCCTGCCTCAGCATCACAAGTAACTAGGGCTATAGGCACACACTACCACACCTGACTAATTTTTAATTTTTGTAAAGAGTTGGTCTCACTGTGTTGCTCAGGCTAGTCTCAACATCCTGGGCTCAAAAAAGTGATCCTCCTAACTCAGCCTACCAAAGTGTTGGGATTACAGATATGACGAATGCACTTGACCTGTTTTCATTTTCCTTGTAAAGGTGTCACACATTTTTATTTGATTTGTTCCAATGCTTTTGATATTTTTCGTGCTATTATAAATAGCATCTATGTTTAAATTATTCCTTTTAAATATTTGTTGTTAATGTAGAAAAATGAAACTGATTTCTGTACATTGGTATTATAGCCAGCATACTTGTTATATCATCTCATTAAACCCAATATTTTTCTGAGTTTTATGCTGGAATTATGTATAATCATGTCATCTGCAAATAATGATGGCTTATATTTTTCCCATAACAATCCTTATGTTTTTTATTTCTTTTTCCCACTTTCCAGGTCTAGACCTCTAGTACAGTAAAGAATAGAAATGTAGGCAAAATAAAAGCTTTTGACATTGTACCATTAAGCATAACACTTATTGTTAATCTCGGTGCATGTAATTCACCAGATTAAGGAAGATTCATCTTCTTAGTTTGTGAAGATATTTTCTTTATTATGAATAGATACTAAATTTTAACAGATGGTTTTTCTGTGTCTATTATATGGATCACATTATTTTCCTATTTTGTCTGTTTTATGTTGAATTAGACTGGTAGATTTTCAAATGTTGACTCAATTTTGGATTCCTAGAATAAATTCAACTTTATCGTGAAAATGTTAACATTTCAACATAGACTGAGAAGCTGTATAGTGTGCAGGGTAAGGAATTGGACTTAGTAAGACTTTCTCTGTTCTAATTTCGCTTAGCCACTTTTGGTTACTCGATTCGCTGTGCCTTAGTTTCATCACAAGTGAAGTGAAGATTAAAAGCTCATTATTTTTATACGTGTTATTGCTTATCTGATGGGGTTTTGAGCAAGATTGAATGAGATAATATACGTAGAACAGTGCCTAGAACATAGTTGTTGTTATTATATGGCAAAATTCTAAATACAAACTTTTATTTGAAATAATAACTAGAAAAAGAGGTAAGTTCTCTTTTTATTTAATTAGAGGCTTCCAAGGATTTCTCATAGTCTTTCCAAACTTTGTATTTCCTTTGTTGCCCAGAATAGATATTTGTGTTATTGCAATGATTTTATAAAAACAAATGAATTATAATTTAAATTCTCATACTTAGAACATTGTATTTATTAAATAAATGTTTCCTTCTAATTTCTTTCACTGTAAAATAGAAATATTTTGATCAATACCTTTATTTTCTTATTTATATATTTGAGTGGTAACTACTAAGGGCCTCTTGAAAAAGCTAGTTAATAAATTAATACTTTTTGCTGCTATGCCAAATTGTTTACTTATTTAATTTAAAACTTTATTATTATTTTTGAATCTTAGGTGATCAAACTGGATTATAACTTGAATGATGTAATTTTTCCTGACTCTTCAGGAGACTCATATACAATGATAGCAACTTTTTCCATATTGCTTTTGGATGGTCTCATCTACTTGCTATTGACATTATACTTTGATAAAATTTTACCCTGTAAGTAATAGTGAGTTTTTCTTTGACTGCTACGGTTATTAATTACATTAAACATATATTATTAAGATTATATCGACTTTTTAAATGAATATTAAATATTTCCCATTTCAAACTAATAACTTCTTTATTTCTACTTCTTAATTTTAATGGTCCGATGACATTTTAATGTAAAAACAATTATTATGACTTTACTATAACAATATATTTATGTGACAACAGTAATTATAATATATCTTGTAATTATGCAATAATTAAGTAATGTTAGGTTTTCATGTATCCCTGAAAGTGTTTTGAAAGGGACATTTTAGGATTTGTGTCAGAACAAGATAAAATAAATTAATTCTTATGATGGTTAGGCTGGCAGAAGGCCATTATACTGTGGAAGTGCTTACTAGTGAATATTTGTTCAGCATTATTCTCAAAATGTTTTATATACTGTTTATATTTACAGAAGTATATTAATTTCCCAGTTAGATTACCTTGCAGACAACCAAAAATTTCACCTAAACCCAGAATTTTTCACACATACTAAAATCAGAAAGCTTTTTCCTTGGCACAATTTTCCTGTCTATCCTCTTATTTTTTATGTACCTTCCACTTTGACTGTATTTAAGGTTGTCTTGTAGGTTTTCTATGTATTTACTGGTGCATATTCCTGTCTTTCTGTGACTTCTGGTTGATACGTGAAGGCCCTTGATAATAAATTCAACTTCATTTTTTAAACTGGAAAAATATATTTAAAATATCACTATAAATTTATTCCAAACAAATACATTTTCTCCATGTATTCATGCCTAAGCAGGATTATATAGATTTCAATATTGTATTCAATTATGTTGCTGTGGTCAAATTACTTAAGTTCACAAACATGTCTACAGTCATATTTAGGCACTATATTGAGGCTTTGTGTTTTCCAAAATATTTGGTGTCATTCCATCTCCTAAATTCCTTTTAGATCACATTTTTTAAAAATTTTAATAAATATGTTTATTGGGTGATGCAAATCTGTTTTTCATAAGCCTATTATCAAGGCTACTGCAACGCATTGCTAAGACTGGAAAAAAAAAGGACATATGTTGGTTTCCTTGATGGGTGTCCGTTTCTACAGATGTAGGTGACAGAGGCTCTAAGATCTGTACTAAGGTCTTGATCAGGGAAAAGCTGGAACCCAGCTCAGCTGGTCATACAGCTGATATTTTATTTGAACCTCATTTTCCTATTGACTTTCTTTTTTTTTTAGATCACATTTTATTCAAACATTTTATTTATACTTTGTTGAAAGCTCTATTATATTGTCTAACTTTTGTAATATGTTATTTCCTTTGAATTCTCATTGTTTATGTCATCATCAAGTTATCTTCTTAATAATAAATAGGATTTTAGAAGAAAAAATTTCTCTATGATGCTTAAAAGTTCAAGACATTATGCATTGTTGTGAGCAAGGCATCTTTGCTCATTGTTTTAATATTACTGATCTCATATTTTGTTGCCTCTTGGTTAATTAGATGGAGACGAGCGCCATTATTCTCCATTGTTTTTCTTGAATTCATCATCTTGTTTCCAACACCAGAGGACTGATAATAAGGTTATTGAGAAAGAAATCGAACTGGAGCATCCCTCTGATGATTATTTTGAACCAGTAGCTCCTGAATTTCAAGGAAAAGAAGCCATCAGGTAATCACACATATAATTAATACTAACACATGAGCACAAGGCTGCAGAATTATTAACCAAGAGCAGCAGTGTGAGCTTGAGGCAAAATATTGAAGAAGACATTTGTTTTTGTCAGTGTCACTTCGAACTGCTCCATTTCCATGACCACCAATTTTTTCTGTTACTTGAAAGGAAAATTCTTCTTGATTATCAGTTCCATATTATATTATCCAGCCACACTTCATCTTGCCCCCCTTTCTTCTTCTTTCTCTTGTCCCCACCTCTCTTTTATACTTGCTCCTTTCATTCTGTGAGCCCCTCTCTCCATAGTTTCGTCTGGCTTATATGGTAAGTTGGAAGAAGTAAGAAATTCTGAATCAGAAATTCTTAGATCCTAATACTCTTGTCTCTTATTTGATGTGTAATCTTGGAAAAATGAAATCTTACGAGTCTCAGTGTCTTCTATGAAACAAGAGTAATATTGACTTTGTAGGGTTGTTATGGGATTTGGTATATAACAGAATTGTATGAGGAGCCCTTAGAGTATTTCTTAGCCACGGATTCTAACTCAGCAGTTTTGGGATTGAACCCAAGTATCGTGGATTTCAAAACAGCTCTGTAGATTTTTCTACAAAGTTTGGTACAAAGTTAATGAATCAGACCTTTAAATAGCAATCGTTTATTTATTAACAGACATTTACTTAGTGCTAAGTACCTGACTTGCACATAATTCCCACAAAAAGCTTACAAGGCAGATATCTTTATTTAACCCATTTTGAGAATATGAAAAGTGAAGTAATGAAAGCTTAAGTCTTTTAGCCAATATCACACAACTTGTAAATGGGGAACTGGAATTGTAATCCAGACGGTCTGGCTCTACAGTCTATGCTCTTAACATACTGTTGAGATGTTAGGAGGCCAAGGAGAATTAATAAATAGGGAACCATAGCTAGCAAGTGAAATATTTCCAAGACAAGACACCTAATCCATATACCCAAGCTTCTTCCATCTAGTTCTTAACCAATTTTCCGTTTAAGTTTCCTGAGGGGGGCAACAGGCCTTCCTCTGCTCCAGCTAGGAATATACCAGCTGTGTAGAAAATACCTATCCAAATGAGAAAGGCCAAGTGAGGAATAATTCCGTAAAACTCAGTTCCGGTGTCATCAATCCTTCTTTACCAGTTGAGGGTACAAAATAATATTATATATATTATTATTCAAATTATAATAATTCTCAGATCCAATATTCTAACAAAATCTGTTACTTACAAAATTCCAAAAATTTTCTTTGTTCTTCTACTGCTGCCTAGTGGCCAAAAAAAAAAAAAGAAAGTAAAATGTCCTTCACCCTCACCTTCCCCTACTTTCCCCTCTCCTCCTACACCCCCTCTATGCCTCCAACCCTAGCCAATGTATACAGTGTCGACTGGGCATACCTGTCACTTGTTCTGTATTCTTAGCTCAGGTGGAGATCTGAGGCTACTGACAAACCAGGGAAAGAAAGTTATTTGATGCAAGGCCTACTCACTAAAACTTTTGGCTCCATGGTGGGGCACCTCACCCCAGATCCACACCAAAGCAGGAAAGTAGGCTTAGGCATCCAATGTTGTAGCTCTTTAGTGACAAGGTGCTACACACTCACTGTTAAAGCAGGTCCGGGGCTGCAAAGCAGTCTAAGACTGCCTTTTGACCACCCAACAGTAGATGCAGTTTCCAATCCACAAGTTTTATCTCTTTCTTCTTCACAGTGATTGTTTCTTAGTAGCATCATTGCTCTTCCCCACCTCTAGATAATGTCAAATCTTTTTCAATGAATTCCAGTCTGTGAATTCTGTTTTGTATGGATATAAAAGGCACTAAGGTATTGATTTCTTTCTTCCTAGGTGATCTCAACTTTATATAAAAATGAACTCTTCCCCTTTCTGTACAAATGCTTTATATACAAAGGAATTCTTCCCCTAAGATACATAGAGCTTACAGGATATGAAACCTTTAAGCTCTATGTATCGGGGGTATGGATGAAAGCTTGTAGAATTCTAACCAGATCATGATTCTGGATTTGTCAAAATATACATTTTTTAAATTCACAACTGGCTTTTCCTCATTCATAACCCCTAAGTCACATTCTCTCTGGGAGCAATTGTGTATACATACGTACATTCTTGTAACTATAGACCATTCAGGCAATATTCCCAGAACACAGGTAGGATGTCTGCCCCAAATGTAAATGACTGATTTCATATCTAAAGTCTGGAAATGCCAGCTCCTCCTAAATGGAATTTTCTTTATTAAAATAAAACATTAAAGTTTCACTTTAACAGCCATACCATTTTACAAAGAAATGCTGAAATAAAATACCTGGTCATACTCATCACCTTTTAACTTTGCTTAATTTATTCATTCATTCAATAAACATATTGTTGCATTTGCTTGGTTCTTTACTAATCTTTAGGGCTGCAAAGATGAACAATAAACTGTCTTTCAAGGAGCACACAGCCTAGGGAAGAAGATAAATAGATACATGAAATTCAATATGATAAATATAGGGATAGTGATATTAACTGTTATATAAACAATAGGAGTCTTAACTACCCTAGTTTAGGGAAATCAAAGAAAAGAACATATATTTTCTTTTAAAAAGTTAAAAATTACTGAAGAAATTTAGGCTTTTAAAGCTGACATATTCACCATCCAGTTTGAACAGATATAAATGTTATTGTCATATTTGGTTTATATTTTTAATGGATATATGTTTATTTAAAGTCCCTTTTGATCTCTTAAAAATATTTCCTCTCTCCTTCATCAGAATTCACTTTCATTTTTTTTATTTTTTTTAATTTTTATTTTTTAAAGAAAGAAAAAGAGAGGAAAGAAAGTGAGAGTGAAAGAAAGAAAAAAAAAAGAAAAGAATGTAAGAGAGAAAGAAAGAGGAAGAGAAAGAGGGAGAGAGAACGGGATTCTTGTTCTATTGTCCAGGCTAGAATGCAGTCTAAAAATGGGTATTAAAAACCTCTTTTATGCCAATAATTGTGCTTAACGATGGAGACAGGAAGGAATAAGGGATGAAAATAACAAACAGGCAGCCAACCAGTATTTTATTTAAACCTGTGAAATGCTATGCAATTGCTGAGGAGTGATTTACTTCCAATTATGTGGTCACTTTTAAAATAGGTGTAATGTGATACTGAGAAAAATGTATGTTTTGTTGATTTGGGGTGGAGAGTTCTGTAAATATTTGTTAAGTTTACTTGTTCCAGGTCTGAGTTCAAGTCCTGGATATCCTTGT
>CAUYLG010051170.1:0-85643 GCA_963573385.1 Cacajao melanocephalus | reverse complement strand
ATTTAAAAAAACGTGTGTACTCCCTGCATGGGGGCGTTTAGGGTACCAATTATAATTTCCATCCAATATTTTTTTTTTTTTTTTTTTTTTTTTTTTTTTTTTTTTTGAGATGGAGTTTCACTCTTGTTGCCCAGGCTGGAGTGCAATGGCTTGATCTTAGCTCACTGCAACCCCTGCCTCCCGGGTTCAAGCGATTATCCTGCCTGAGCCTCCCGAGTAGCTGGGATTACAGGCATGTGCCACCACACCAGGCTAATTTTTGTATTTTTTTAGTAGAGGCAGGGTTTTTCCATGTTGGTCAGGCTGGTCTCAAACTTCTGACCTCAGGTGATCCACCGGCCTTGAACTCCCAAAGTAATGGGATTACAGGCATGAGCCACCGTGTCCAGCCCTTAGCATCTTTAATGTATATTTCTTCAAGTCTTTGAACTTGTGGGCCCAATAATGCCTGTGGCAGTTGGTTCTGATTTCAATAAGAAATGCCTAAATCTATTGTTCCTACCTGTGTGTTCTTCATCAGCAGTGCGCCGTGCCCACTATTTCTTCTAGAAATCGGACTCTGTAGTTTCGTGGACCAACAACCACCTTTCCAACTATCATGCTTTAAGAAGCCATAGATCCGCATGTTCTCACTCATAGGCGGGTGTTGAACAATGAGAACACATGGACACAGGGAGGGGAGCACTACACACTGGGGTCCGTAGGGGGGAAATAGAGGAGGGACAGTGCGGGGTGGGGAGTTGGGGAGAGATAGCATGGCGAGAAATGCCAGATATAGGTGAAGGGGAGGAAGGCAGCAAGTCACACTGCCACGTGTGTACCTATGCAACAATCTTGCATGTTCTTCACATGTACCCCAAAAACCTAAAATGCAATAAAAAAAATTAAAAAAATAAAAATAAAATAAAAAGAAATAAAAGTAAAAGAAGGCATAGATCTTTTAAATAAAATACATGAATATGTTTTTTAAATATTGATGCAAAAATTGTGAATGTAGTCTCCAGAATGCCACATGAGCAGTCAAAGAAAATATTTTTGTATCACAGTTTCCTTGTTTCGATGAGTGCTTTACTTATCTTTAAGATTAATAATATAACAGATCTTGTGAACCATGTCTAAATCAACCTAACTAGATAGAGGAAATTATTTATTATTGCCATTGATTTTTATTATTTGCCTATATGCAGATTTAGTTAGGAACAAAAGAGACATAGCAGCTAAAAGCAAGGCATATTCTTAGCTGGTGCATAACTAATGCAGGACCAGAAAACCAAGCACCTCACGTTCTCACTTAAAAGTGGGAGCTGATCAATGAGAACACAGGGACACAGGGAGGGGAACAACACACACTGGGGCCTACTGGGGGATGGGTGGGGGGATGGAGAGCATCGGGAACAGTAGGTAATACAAGCTGGGTTTCATACCTAGATGGTGGGTTGATGGGCCAGCAAACCATCATGGCACACGTTCACCCATATAACTAACCTGCAATTCCTGCACTTGTACCCTGGAACTTAAAATTAAAATTTTTTTAAAAGTTAGAAAAAAAAATTTTTTTTAAAGGACATAATTGGACAACTTACATCAGGCCTGTGGATTAAATGATGACAGTGTATCAATGTTAGTTCCTGATTTTGGTGAATGGACCAATTGTGTAGAAGAATATCTTGTTTTTAGGGAATACACACTGAAGTCTTCAGGGATGATGGAGCATCATGGTGGCAACTCACTCCTTAAAGCAGTTATTTAAATAAAGCTGGAGGTATCACACTACCTGCCTTAAAAATATACAGCATAGTTATAGTATCTCTAGAGATATAGAGAGTTATATAGCTCTGTAGATCTATATAGAGAGTTATAGTATTTCTAGATCTCAGATATAAATCCACACATATACAGTCCTTTGATTTTTGACAAAGTCGCCAAGCATACCTAACAGGGAAAGTACTCTCTTCCATAAATGGTGTTGGAACAACTGGATATCCAGAAGCAGAAGAAAATGAGACCCTTATCTGTCCCCACACACAGAAATCAACCCAAAATGGATTCAAGCTGTAAATGTAAGAACTGAATCTGTAAAGCTCTTAGAAGAAAACAAAGCTGCATGGCATTGACATGGGAGTTTATTTTTGGGATATGACCCCAAAAGCTCAGGCAACAAAAGAGAAAATAGATAGGTGGGACTTCATCAGACTAAAGAGCTTCTGTATTGGCCACAGAAACAGTCAACAGAATGAAGTGATAACCTACGAAACGGGAGAAAATATTTGCCAACCATACACTTGATAAGAGGTTAGTATTCAAAATATATAAGGAATTCAAAAACTCAATGGTTAGAAAATAACCGAATTCAAAAATGGGTAAATAATTGGAACAAACTTTTCTCAAAAGAAGTCATGCGAATGGCCAACAGGTATATGAAAACATGCTATATCAGGGAAAATAATTATCATTAAAGCCACAATGAGATACCACCTCACACCTGTTAGGATGGCTGTTATCAGAAAGATAAGAAATGGGCGCAGTGGCTCACGCCTGCAATCCCAGCACTTCGGGAAGCCAAGGCAGGTGGATCATAAGGTCAGGAGATCAAGACCATCCTGGCTAACACAGTGAAACTTTGTCCCTACTAAAAATACAAAAAATTAGCCAGGTGTGGTGGCACACAGCTGTAATCCTAGCTACTTGAGAGGCTGAGGAGAATTGATTAAACCCGGGAAGCAGAGGTTGCAGTGAGCCGAGATATCACCACTGCACTCCAGCCTGGGTGGCAGAGCTGGACTCCATCTTGAAAAAAAAATGACTAGAGGTAATAAGTGCTGGTGAGGATGTGGCAAAAAGGGAACCCTTGTACACTGTTGGTGGGAATGTAAATTGGTACAGCTATTATGGAAAAAAGCATGAAAGTTTCTCAAAAAATTTAAAATCGAACCACCATATGACCCACAGGTCTCACTTCTGGGTATGTATCCAAAGGAAGCAAGCCAGCACGTCAAGGGATGTCTGCACTCCCACGTTCTTTGCCGCACTATTCACGGTAGCCAAGTCGGGGACCAGCCTAAGTGTCCATTGACTGATGAATGAATAAAGAAAATGTGTTATATTTAGACACACAATAAGATACTATATGGCCTTTTAAAAGAAGTAAATCCTGTCCTTTGTGACAACATGGATGAACCTGAAGGAAACAACGTTAGATAAAATGAGCCAGGCACAGATAAATACTGAACGGTTTCAGTTATATGTGGAATCTAAAACCGCTGAAATCATAGAAGTAGAGGGTAAAATGCTGGTTGTCAGGGGCTGGAAGTTGGGGCTGTGTGTGGGGAGGTGTTGGTCAAAGGAAGCAAACTTTCAGGGAGTCAGGAGGGAAAAAAAAATCTATTGCACAATATGGTGACTATAGTTAATTACAATGTATTGCATTCTTGAAAATCACTCAGGACTAGATAGATATTCAGTGTTGTCACCACAAAAAAATAAGTAGGTGAGGTAATGCACATATTATCTCAATTTAGCCATTCCACAAGTGATACATTTTTCAAAACAACATTATACACAATAAATATATATCATTTTTGTTGATTTAAAAATAGTTATTTGTATTATACTTGCAATGCTAAATTGGAGGTTGTTTCATAAAAGACATACAAGTATTTATACTTCAATTAAACATTTCAATGAAGTATTATCTTGTTGCCTCTTTTATGCCAGGAATTACAATGAAAGCCATTAGAAGGGAATTTGTAAAATTAAAAATGCTAGAAATCATTGGTGTTAAATATTCATAGGTTCTGAAGAACTGTTTCTCCAGAGAGGAGTATGCTTCTGTCAAAAGCTGACTTTCAATAAAAAACAATTTAACTTGTTTCAGTATGAAATTTAATTATGTCAAAAAGCAATTACAAGTTTAACAAAACTAGTCATGTAGAAAAAAAAAAAAAACTCTTACTTTTAAAAATATGCCTTAGAATAATCTGAAATGCCCTAAATGGTCAAGGTCACTGGGTCTTCAAAAAAGAGCTCTTAATCCCTAGGTTGTACATGACTGCCAGTGGCCACAGGTGACTCCATGCGAAGGTCAGGGTGAATTTAAAGGAAGTGTAGGCTCAAATTTCAGTGGTGTTAAAGTTGGAAATGGCATGGAAAAATGTATGCTAGCCTCAATTAATTTTCTTCTTTTAAAACAAGTAAGTATATGTACTGTTATCCAACACCCTCTCCTAAGCCCAAAGAGCTTTTTTAAAAGATATAGTACCTTTAAAAATGCATGGCTTCTGTGTGTGAAATTGTCAAGTGTAACAGACTCCAGATTTTGTAGATTAGTCATGATGACAGAGTGTCAAGTGCACGTCTCATTCCGCATCCATCCACCCCTCTTCACTTGCTGCTTAAGTGTTCCTGATGGAGAAACGCCACTCTCTCCCCTGAGCTTGCAAGGTTAAGTCCTTTTCAAGCCAACCTACTGAGGAATGAGTATTGGACACGTTAACCCTTAATTCTCACAAGTACATGGAAGAAACATCTTCCAGTCACTAAAAATCTGACTTTTACAGGGTAAGTAGGAATAATCTAGAAATTTAGAGTAAGAGTAAATTTAGAGTAAGAGTAAAATATAGGAAGGAAGGATATTCTAGGTAAGGGACTCAGCTTGAGTGTAGACACGACCTGAAAGGTTGTATGTAAGCACAGTAAGCTACAAATAAATGTTGAAGAAGGTGGCAAGAGATGTAGCTGGGAGCATAGGCACTGGGTTTCTAGGAGTCCTAAGTAGCAGCTTAGAGGTGCAGATAGCTTAGACTTTTCCTGGGCTCCAAAATCAGTTGAGTGCATCCCAGCAGTTGCCAAAACTACCATCAGTGTGCAGGAATAAAATACTAGAACTTTTATTTTTATTCATTTTTGATCAAAGTTAAATAGGAAAAATCCCTCACTTTGCTCATTTTATTATATAAGTTGGTACACCCACTCCCACTTGCCTGAATATTTCAGATGGTCACAGGTGGCCTTTGGGAAAAGTGGACATTCCTGTATGTCAGCATTGATTTGTCTGCTGTAGCACACAGCAGGATTTTGTAGTTGACATGATCCTGGCCAAGCATATCACCTTGTTTGAACTAAAGCAACTCTTACAAAGTGAAATAGTACTGAAGAGTATACTAAGGCACTTTACCAGCCACATTAGCAAGCAAAAAAAGAAAAAAAAAAAAAAAAAAAGATGGGCCAGGCCCGGTGGCTCACTCCTATAATCCCAGCACTTTGGGAGGCTGAGGCAGGCAGATCATGAGGTCAAGAGATTGAGACCATCCTGGTCAACAGGGTGAAACCCTGTCTCTACCAAAAATACAATAATTAGTTGGGTGTGGTGGATCATGCCTGTAGTTCCAGCCACTCGGGAGGATGAGGCAGGAGAATTGCTTGAACCCAGGAGGCAGAGGTTGCAGTGAGCTGAGATTACATCACTGCACTCCAGCCTGGTGACAGAGTGAGACTCCATCTCAAAAAAAAAAAAAAAACATTAAAAAAAAGATGGTTTAATCAAATTTGACAAGAGTCAGGCACTATTTGAATTAAGAATTCACATCTACCACTGTTAACCATGAGCCTTATCCTGAGGGAGTGTTTTGCGACGTGGTGCTGACTGCTAACAGTGTGAGGCTTAGGCCATGAGTAACGCTTTTGCTGAGAAACCACCCAAAACTTGAAGACAAACTTTGGTGAAGTCATCGGTAATTCATAAAATTTCATAAGCATTAATGAGTACCATTGGAAGCTTTTCATTGTGAAAATGGCCATACTGCCCAGAGTAATTTATAGATTCAATGCTGACCCCATCAAGCTACCATTGACCTTCACAAAACTGGAAAAAACCACCTTAAACTTTATATGGAACCAAAAAAGAGCCCGCATAGCCAAGACAATCCTAAGCAAAAAGAACAAAGCTAGAGGCATCAGGCTACCTGACTTCAAACTATACTACAAGGCTACAGTAATCGAAACACCAAAACAGAGATATAGACCAATGGAACAGAACAGAGACCTCAGAGGCAACGCCACACATCTACAACCATCTGATCTTTAACAAACCTGACAAAAACAAGCAATGGGGAAAGGATTCCCTATTTAATAAATGTTGTTGGGAAAACTGGCTAACCATGTGCAAAAAGCTGAAACTGGAACAAAAATTAACTCCAGATAGATTAAATACTTAAACATAATTCCTAACACTATAAAAACCCTAGAAGAAAACATAGGCAATGCCGTTCAGGACGTAGGCATAGGCGAGGACTTCATGACTAAAACACCAAAAGTGTTGGCAACAAAAACCAAAATAGACAAATGGGATCTAATTAAACCGAAGAGCTTCTGCACAGCAAAAGAAACAATCATTAGAGTGAACTGGCAACCAACAGAATGGGAAAAAAATTTTGCAAGCTGCCCATCTGACAAAGGGCTAATATCCAGAATCTACAAAGAACTTAAAAAATTTACAAGAGAAAAACAACCCCATCAAAAAGTGGGCAAAGGATATGAACAGACACTTTTCAAAAGAAGACAAATATTCAGCCAACAAACATATGAAAAAATGCTCATCATCATTGGTCATTAGAGAAATGCAAATCAAAACCACATGGAGATACCATCTCATACCAGTTAGAATGGTGATCATTAAAAAATCTGGAGACAACAGATGCTGGAGAGGATGTGGATAAAAAGAACACTTTTACACTGCTGGTGGGAATGTAAAGTAGTTCAACCATTGTGGAAGACAGTGTGGTGATTCCTCAAGGATCTAGAAATAGAAATTCCATTTGACCCAGCAATCCCATTACTGGGTATATACCCAAAGGATTATAAATCATTCTATTATAAAGACACATGCACACGTTGTTCATTGCTATTTACAAAGCAAAGACCTGGAACCAACCCAAATGCCCATCAATGACAGACTAGACAAAAAAAAATGTAACACATATACACCATGGAATACTATGCAGCCATAAAATATGATGAGATCGTGTCCTTTGTAGAGACATAGGTGAACCTAGAAACCATCATTCTCAACAAACTTACACAAGAACAGAAAAGCAAACACCGCATGTTTTCACTCATAGGCAGTGATGAACAATGAGAACGCTTGGACACAGGGAAGGGAACAACACTCACAGGGCTATGTTGGTGGGTGGAGTGGGGGGACAGCGGGGTGGGGGTGGGGAGGAGGGGGAGGGATAACACTGGGAGAAATGCCTGATGTAGGCAATGGGGTGGGGATGGAGACAGCAAACCATCACGGCATGTATGTACCTCTACAACAATCCTGCAGGATGCAGGACGTGCACATGTACCCCAGAGCCCAAATACAATTGAAAAAAAAAAGAACTCAGCTCCCTGTGTCTCGACATCTGCTCAGCCTGGATTTCACATAATGAAGCCCTCTACCTAGCAGACAGTAAGAAGCCCTCGCGCAAGAAAGAATGAGCCACTTTACCTGAGCCAGATGGGCACAGGCATCGCTGAAGAAGGTCCAAGAAGAGGGCAGATACACGCTAAAAGCTCAAAACAGAGAGCACTGTGCAGGGAGTCCACAGAGCTAGGATCTGGTTGGTCACAGGTACACACCTTCCGGTGATCCAAAGAGGAACGTGCTTACGGTGCAGCTTGTGCTGTCTTGCACCTTCATTGTACAACCTTTACTGGGCACCACCAAGCCCCAGGCCTGAGCTGAGCACTTGACAATGATAATCTTATATTTTCTCTCATTATCTCTCCAAATGGGTATCATCAACCTAATTTTACGTGAGAAGAAACTGAGTCAGAGTTTATCTATTTCTCACTATCATTCACTCAATCCTGAGGATCTCCTATCTACCAGGCACTGTGCTAAGCCTTCTTTAAGTCATTATGTTACTTAATCCTCAAATTGGCATTATGGTCTAAATAATCGTTTCAGGTGAGGAAGCTGAGTCTTGAAGAACATGTTGATTTTATTCATTATTTCAGTGAATTCTGAAGTGGGCCAAGCTGGCTTTTCTACCATGGGACAAGAGTGGCCAGAGCACAGGCCAGGATAGCAGTCTCCCTGGAAGACTCTCCTAAGTGTCCTTTCCCTCTGGCCATGAGGTTTGGCCCATCTGTTACCAACAGACCTGCAGGTGGCAGATTAGTAGGACTAGCCTTTAGGACTCTTTCCAGACCCCTGCCCTTTGGCCTAGCTCTCAGCTTTGCAGCGTTGGTGACCCTACACTGGTTCATGTCAGCCTCAGATTTGCTTTCTAAGGAGGCAGGGCTAGGATCCTTTTCTCCATTTGACTGATGAAGATGGAGGCAAGTCCTGTAGCCTGTGCAGTCTGAAACTGTAGACTAAGAGTATAGTGGATCCTTTGGTGCCTCGGCTGGATTCCTTCTATTAAGCTGGGGCACATAGTCCTCAGTGGCTGTAAGTATCTGCTGCCAGTGGCTCACAGGTTTTCCTTTCTCCAGACAATTGTCCTGAGAAGATTGTGAGCCCTTTTTCCTCAGGGGTTAAACTCCCCAATCCCTGAGAATAATCTGTAGCCAATGATCCACTGACTTGAGAGGGTGAAAGCCTAGACACCTTGCCTTGGGTGGAAGCCCCTCTGAGTTGTGATTCATGCTCTAGGGCTTGCCGGGCATTCAAGCTGAAGCTAGCACAAGCCAAGACCAAATTAGCCCTTCCTTTACTCTAGCCCACTTCTCTTATTCTCTTTCTCTGGGAAAAATGGAATCACTCACATCCCTGTTCTGGGTTCTGCTTCTAAGGATGACAAAGGTGTCTGAGTAAAATCTTGGAAATTACCTAGTCCAAGTCCCCATTTTTAGGGTCCTGCCCTGATCCCAAGCCAGGATGGACTGCCTTTTTCATTGAAGCTTATACTGAATTTTCTTATGCTTGTTTGTTTATCTATCAGTCCCTTTTGATTGACTAAAAGATACTCAAGGACAGGACTGAGTTGTAGTCAACTTTTTGTCTTCCTCTTCAGTGCCTGCCTGTGGTAAATACCCACTGATAAGAACAACAATAATATTACATATTGCTGACACTTACCTATAATTTACTATTAGCCAAGCACAGTTCTAGTGATTTGACATATATTAATTTACCTACACCTTGTTATAATCTACTTAAATAGGAAATGTTATTATCCCACTTTGCAGATGAGGAAACTGAGGCCTGAGGAGAGCCATGAAAGGGAAAAACCAGGACTGGAATGCTGCACTGCTGACTCCTCCCTGGGGCTCTTTCTCTTTCTCTATGCTCAGAGATGATACACAGCTCCACTATGAAGGCAGGTGAGAATGTGTTCAAAAGGTTCCCAAACAGTGATTTTCATCCTACCCTCTGAGTACAAGAAAGTAGCAGTATGCTTAACAAAAGCAAACCAGAACAAAACTAAACATCCTGGTCTCCTGGCATGAATCATACCAAAATGGGAAAGAGAGATTGATTATTGAATGCTGGGTCTCTGCTCCAAGTAATATTTCATCAGTACAGGAAAGGAAGGCATCTCAGAAGCCTGTCTGAGAGGTGGGTGGGGAAAGCAGCAGGAAGGAAGCTCTCTTCTGAATTTTAGCCACCACTGCCCCTGAGAGTATTTTTACCTCCCCTGGAGACACATCAACTCCTCAGACACAACATCTCTTTGCTCTTTCCACTTAGGATCTGAATCACGCAGGGAATCTCAGGATCTCAAGGCTATAAGAGACTCCAGCAGTCACCTAACTCATCCCCAATTCAGGAATGATAATAATAGTAAGAAAATGTGTTAGCATGTAATGAGCACTTGCTATGGAACAGACACTGTGCTAAGTGCTTTATGTATTTGTCTCAACCATCCTAGGAGGTGCGTCCTACAGGTAGCTCCAATTTGCTGAAGAAGAAATGAAGTAGAGAGACTTGAAGTAACTTGCTTTAAATCATACAGAAAGTAAGTATATTTGTTAGGATAGCATTAGCTCTGTAGCAAGCAATCCCCAAAATGTTAATGCTTAAAGCAATAGAAATTATTAACAGTCTAGAACCTCTGAACACCCTACCATTCCAATGCAAGTATTTCTTGTCACTGGGTACTGTCCTCTACACGGTGCTTTGGGGACCCTGACTCCTTCTGTCTTGCAGGTCTGCTACTCTCTAGGGCCTTTCCTGTCAACCATACCCACCTGGTAAAAGAGAGAGCATGGGGAAGTCCTTAGAATCTTGCTCCAGATGTTACTTCTGTCACTTCCTTTCCTACCACTAATGAGAAACAGTGATGGAGTCAAATCTCAATGCAGGGGGGAGCCAGGCACTTCTTAGGAACAACTCTGCATTGCAGAATGAAAGCAATGAATGAAGGCAGGACTAGGGAGAAGAGGGAGTGAACATTACAACTTTATCTGTCCTCTTTAACCAAAAATTTAAAAGCTTTCTCAAAACTCCTCCAGAAACTTCCACTTAGGTCTCATTGGCCAGAGCTGGGTCAAAGATCTGTCCCTAGCTACAAGGAAAACAGGAAAGACCAAGAATAGGATTGGCAGGATTAGCTTATATCCATCATATTCTATCACCTGGAAGTGAGTTTGTTGCGTTCTAGAACTAAAACAGGATGCACTTAGCAAGGAACAGTGGGGGTATATGCATATGGAGTAACCAGCTGCTTGGGTCTACCACACATTTATTTATTCGAAGTCTATTCTGCAAATGTCCACTGAGCACCTTCTCTGTGTCAAGCACAGCACCAGGTGCTGGAAGAAGTGTTCTTTCTATCATCCAAGGCTATTCTCACGTCAACTCAATATTTCACTGAAACTGTCCTCACCAAGGCTACCAGGAAGCTCAAGGGAAATAAATCCCAGAGACATCTTCCAGGCCTCTTCCTAGACCTTGTAGCTGCATTAGATGCTTTTAACATGTCACAGTCATCTCTCTTCTTTGGGGTGATCTGAAACAAATCCAGGGGCCCAGGATCAGATGTGGACATCTCATGACCAGACGTGAAGGTGTTCTCCTTCATCAGCTCCATCAGCAGAGAGGACGGTGAAGAGCTGGCAGCCTGACCCACAAGCCGCACTTTTGACTGGCTCCCTGGAGGGGTGCAGGGAGGGGCCTTTCCCATCGTTTCTGAATATTGAACCAAATTCATGTTCAGAATGTATAGAAAGTTATTTGGGCCAAATTTCCATGTTAACTGTTCAGATCAAAAATGCTCAATGTCAGTTAAATTTGGTTGGATTATAAGACAACACAGTCAAGATCAAGAACATGTGGCCTGATTTGATTTAACCCAGAGAAGAAATGCCTTTTTCTTTCTGCTGAGCTATAACATTATACATATAAAGATACACACACGCTTGCTCTCTGCCAGAAATGTCAACTGCTTTTGATCTCTCCCTTTAGATATTAAAGTTTCCCCTCCTTGCCCCTCAGCCTGGTGGGCCCTGTAAGGGCTTTCAAACCAATAAACAAGCCCGGAGCTGCTGAGATGGTGGAAGCTGTTTGCCTTTCTGAGCCAGAGCACCGTGGCCCAAAGGTCGTGTTTAATCAGCCTCAAGGTTTTGGTTAACATTGACTTAGAGTTTAAAATAGCATTTCAATAACCTCAAACCCTTCCTACTCCCCTTCATCAGCCATGGGAAGAAGGAGACAGAGGCCCGTGGGTTTGGGGTTTTGTGTGTTTGTTGTTAAGGTTCTGAAGCAAATGAACTGTGCTTGGCTGGTGGCCATAGTGGAGAGCTGGCCTCCTGGCTTCAGGGAGGGACCTGGCCTTAATGCCAGAACCAAGTCCTGAGGGCCCCCTGCTAATAGGACTTAATGTAGCAGAATGGCAATTACAGATGGAAGTTGTGTTTCTTTTGTCTCTTCTTCTCATACTCTAAAGATAGATCATGCTCTTTAGAAGAAAGCAAGTGACCAGCCTTGTATAAATTCTCCGTTTTGCCCACCGTAGTGAGTGGGAGAGGAAAGCGGAGGCATTGCAGTCTTACTTACAAGCTGTTTGCAAACTCACCCAAGACTGAAGATGGTAGAAAGCACTCACTGCCATTCCTTCCCTTAGAGAGGTCCTTCATGCCACACAAAGTTTCCCCGAGATGGCCATTTGGCTGCTTCTGCTCTCTGTTCTCCTTCCTTTTTCCCAAATTCTTGACCCTAGCTGAATATTCCCAAAATATCCTTACCCAACGCAGTTTCTCCCCCTTTCCCTTTCTTTATTTTCTTCTTGCAGTTCTCAGAATAACCATAGAATATGGTAGGGATGCAGTAACTTGAGATAGGGAGGAACGGTTTGGGACAGCTGTTACGATTTGGCTCTATGTCCCCACCCAAATCTCATCTTCAATTATAATCCCCAAAATCCCCACGTTTGTCAAAGGAGAGACCTTGACAAGGTGGAAGGTGATTGGATCATGGGGACAGTTTCCCCCATGCTGTTGTCATGATAGTGAGTGAGTTCTCACAAGATCTGATGGTTTTATAAGTGTTTGACAGTTCCTCCTACACAGACTATCTCTCTCACCTGCCACCATGTAAGACATGCCTGCTTCCCCTTCCACCATGATTGTAAGTTTCCTGAGGCCTCCCCACTCAGGCAGAACTGTGAGTCAATTAAACATCTTTCCTTTAAAAATTACCCAGTCTCGGGTAGCATCTTTATAGCAGTGTGAAAATGGACTAATTTGGCCAGGCACAGTAGCTGATGCCTGTAATCCCAGCACTTTGGGAGGCTGAGGCGGGCAGATTACAAGGTCAGGAGTTTGAGACCAGCCTGGCCAATGTGGTGAAGCCCCATCTCTACTAAAAATACAAAAAAATTAGCCAGCTGTGGTGGCAGGTGCCTGTAGTCCCAGCTACTCAGGAGGCTGAGGCAGAAGAATCACTTGAACCCTGGAGGCAGAGGTTGCAGTGAGCAGAGATCACACCACTGCATTCCAGCCTGGTGACAGAGTGAGACTGTGTCTCAAAAAAAAAGAAAAAAAAAAGGACTAATTTAATTGCCCAGGCCCTGTTTCTATTCCTCCTAGAGAAATATCCTGCGTTGGGAAGAAGCTGTGCAGGACAGCCCAGCCTTTGTTCCTCTTGCCTCTGCCACTGGAAGTAGAATATCTTTCAAAACTTTGCCCAGTGAGTCATGTTGTCCTGAAGTATATAACTCAGGGCAGGTTGCCTTCAGGGTTCTATGTTTCATCCTCCATCCTCCATCCATCATACTTTCTTGAGCCTTGGAGGATCTGCTTACAACGGATTATAGGCTTCCTTTGTCCTTGTGGTCTGTCTGTAAGCAGTCATGTAACTTGTGTGACTATGTTCTTTCCCACTGGACTAAGGCAGTTGGTAAAGCTATAACCAGGATGCAGTGGGTGGAAGCATTCAGACTCCTATTGCTGGTGGTTGGCATGGTGATGATCTCATTGTTCTCCATGCAGTGGGAGTCTTCCCTTGGGAATGGTTATTAGTGAACCTACTTCACAACCCTCCTCCCACAGGATCCCGGTCCTTCCCTGATGGCAACATTCCTGGCCCATCCTTCCAGCCTGGTGGTAGACAGTCTCTATCTAAGACAAATTTGGCTCTTGTTAACAATCTCTCTAGTAAAGCATTCTTTCAATGTATTACTATGCTTAAAAATACCCTCCTCATATGGCTACCTAGTGAGTCTGGGGCTAATCATCTTTGGATCAAATAGTTCAGCCAGTCTGTATTAATCAGCATAAGGTAGGCTATGCTGCAATAACAAAATAACCATGTCTCAATCCAACAGGAGTTCATTTGCCACTCATAAAAATCCTGGCTGGGTACAGTGGCTCACACCTGTAATCCCAACACTTTGGGATTTGACAGATTATGAGGTCAGACATTTGAGACCAGCCTGGCCAACATAGTGAAACCCTGTCTCTACTAAAAATAAAAAAATTAGCCAGCTATGGTGGCAGGTGCCTGTAATACCAGCTACTCAGGAGGTTGAGGCAGGAGAATTGCTTGAACCCAGGAGGCAGAGGTTGCAGTGAATTAAGATTGTGCCATTGGACTTCAGCCCCAGTGACAGTGTGATATTCTGTCTCAAAAGAAAAGAAAATTCTGTGCAAGTGAAGCAGCTCTTCATGCCATCTGGTTTCCATGCAGTGACTCAGTGATCCAGGCAGCCTCCCTTATCTCAAGACATGGCCTCATGACCACTGAAAAGACAACTGGAAGGCTGAACATTAGTATTTAAATGCTTTGGCTCAGAAGTATCACTCACCACTTCTGCTTATAGCCCACTGGCCAGAGCAAATCATATAGCCATACTGACTGCAAGAGATCTGGGAAATTTGAGGGAACATATGGATATTAAGTGAGCTGGAAATTCCTTTGCCCCACACCCTCTCTCTCCATGTCTCAGACACATCATAGTTTCTAAGAGAACTCATGGGCTCTTCACGGGGTATGGAGAAGTCACGTCTAAACCTATTGTTAGAGATGAACTGGGATATGCCAGAACCCTGAAGCAGAGCTAGAAGGGACACTGCTAGAATAGGAATACTAGCTAATATTTATGAAGTACTTCCTGTATGCCCAGCATGTGCTTAACCTTTTCATACATTGCCTTATTTATTCCTCTCAATGACCCTGAGCTTCAGAAAAGTTAAGTGATTTGCCTCAGTCTCTCGGTGAATGCTGGGCAGAGCCTCCATTTCACACTGCAGAGGACTAGGCCACACTGGCTGTGTTTGCGTCAACTCCAAGGGGTCATTGTGCCTCCAGAGGGGAGCTTTCGCTCCTGCCATAGCTGATGGTTGCCGGCCTCAGCAGTCCCCAGAAAGTGCATCACCTGGAGACGCTGCCCCTCAGGGGACCTGGTGCCCCTCCAGCCATGCCTTCTTGGTAGGCCAGGCATCCCCAGGGTTAGGTTCTTATAGAATGGCTGCTCTAATCCCACCCGAATGCCCAGAAGATTTGGCTGAGAATCTCATCAGTGCCTGCAGACCTCAGGTGGGCAGTCCTGGCGTCCAGAAAAGAGAGGTGAGCAAACTGCAAGGCTTGTCTTCAAGCAGAGCACCATGGCCAGCCCCAGAGAGAGAAAACAGCTGCCTTCTCAGGGCTCTCTCCCTGCCACAGCCTCCCTACAGCTTGATGGGAGCTGTTTTTCTTCTCCATTAGGCCTGACAAGAGAAGGTCTGATCTGTAGCTAAATATTATAATACAGGAGTGGGGATATTTCATTGTTACATCCTAATCCAGACTCCAAGAATTGGGTACACATGTGCCAGGAAAGCTAGTTAGGTGGAGCAAAAATTTCTTCACTCATTTGGCCACTAATCGGGTAACTAATAGCAGTGCAGTCTCTGCATGCAGCCCAGAAAGAGAAATGACACAAGACTTCCTGTGCTGGAGAAGATGCTACCCTCCTGCAGGCGGTGGACAGATTATCCCAAGAGAAGGGGAAATGGCTATAGTAGAAGGAGATGCAAAATATGATGGGATCCCAGGGGTGGCAGTCACTTCCCACAGGTAGGGAAGGCTTCAGTGAGGAGACGGTGAGGATTCTGAAGGACTTTGCCTCATTTGGCCCCAGAGGTGGGGGCAGGCAGAGAGAACAGCATGTGCAAAACCCAGAACTGCGGAAATGCATATTGTGTCCTGACACTGCTAATTTATCCAGCATGACTATGATGCTGGGCATAGGCTGTGCAGAGGAGATAGAAATGGCTAGAGAGAGATTTCTGCCTTGAGATGGTGGGCTCTGGGGGAAATTCACAGGAATGGTGGCATTTGACTTGAACCCTCCTGAGAGTTGAGTGGATGTGGAGATGGAGAAATCAGGGTTTATCCTGGGCAGAGGCTCAAAGCTAAGGAGGTCAGGGCTTGTGTGAGGAGGGAGGGAGATCCCAGGCAGGGGGGAGGCTTTTCATTTGCTGCGTAACAAGTTGCTACAAACACAGCAGATTGAAACAACACCTGTTTAGCTCACAGGTCTGTAGGTTAAAGTCTGACACAGCATGACCTTATTCTCTGCCCAGGGTCTCACCGGCTGAAATCAAGGTGTTGGCTGGGGCCACAGCTCTCACCTGGAGCTCACGGTACTCTTCCAAGCTCTCTGGCTGTTGACAAGATCCATTTACTTGTGGCTGTGGAATTCAGGTCCCCAGTTTCCTGCGTTCAGCCCTAAGAGGTTGCCCTTTCCATCAGCAATGCACACCCTGAGTATTTACTTTCTCCATGGCCTGAGTCTACCTGACTTTCCATTGACCATTCAGTGGAAGAAAACTCTCTGCTTTAAAGGGCTCCCAGGAGCAGGTTAGATTTACCCAGACAACCTCTGTATATGAAGGTCAACTGATTTGGGACTTTAATTTTACCTGAAAAAATCACTTCACCTCAACACCTAGATTCATGTTTGAATAACCACAGGTCAGGAATCTTGGGGGTGGGACAGCTTAGAATTATACCTACCATTCTGGGCAGCTAGAGTGGAAGAGCAGAAAATCTGAAATAGAGTAGCAGTGAGAGGAAGCAGGCCCAGGGAGAGGAAGCAGGCCCAAGCCGAGGAGTCTTCTAAGGCAGGTAAAGGTTGACATTCACCTTGAGGCTTGGACTCAGAGCAGTGGTGTTCCCTGGGGGCCTGGGTTAGGGTGGACTGCATGGAGGGGCCAAGGCTTAGGGTAGAAGCTGCTCATCCTGATTGATTATACCTAGGCTAGGCTCCCACTGGGCTTCTGGGTCCACCGTGGGAGGGAAGAGGTGGGGCAAATACCTGCAGGGAAGAGACTGTGCGCCCCATCAGGTAGGTTCCCCAGCCCAACTAGCCTTCAGTCCCTGCTAGTTTTCTAGCTCCATAGCTGCCTGGAGACACAGAAAGCCCCCACCCAAGGTTCTGCTGGTCCAGTCACTTCCCTTCTAAGCCCCCATGTCCCCACTGCCAGGGCTGAAGCACCAGGGCAGGTGCAGCTGGGAGACACTTCTATCTCCATTTCCAGGGGAGGCCTTGGGTCAAAGCAGGTAGCCAAAGCTTAGAAGAGTCAAGAAGCATGATTAGGGCCAGCTCTATTTGTTTACAGAGATGGAAACTGAGGCCCAGAGACACTAAGTTCTGGGGAGGGTGAGAGTTGGTAAGGGCAGAAGGCAACTGAGATGTAGTCCTCTCTTTGTCCACTCAAGTTCCTGATATCCCTCCCATCTCAGGAGTCTGTATGGCTTTCTTTGCGTCCTTTCAGAAACTGGGGCTCAAGCCTTCCTATGCAGAAAAGACACCCCAATCTCACTTCTGAATGAGTCTCTGGGAACTTCATGTACTGCTCTGACAAGGATTGGGGGTTGGGACTGGGGCAAAGCTTAACCTAGAGGAATGAGTTGCAAAAGTCAGCGTATCAGTGAAGGCAGAGAGGGAGGGAGGGAACTCACAGGAAAAGAGCAGGGACCTTCCTGGTGCTCCGACCTCACAGCTCACATCTCTTAGGCCCCCTCTGCCTTCCACATAAATGGAGGCACTAATCTGTTCCCCTTGTTTCTTAACCTATTTTCTTTCCCCACCCCCACCCTCAGTTCTGAAATGTTTTCTTGAAATACTTTAGTGACTACGTATGTGATGAGGAGAGAAGGCCCTGGCTGTGATTGTCCTGAATTGTCATATTGTCTGAAGTCACACCTTGGACTGCCCAAAGCAACTAGGTCAGAGAGATTCACTAGACACAGCCTGGAAAAGGAAGCCATACTCATGGCCTCCTCCCACTAGCAAGCCTCACTGGAGTCTGCGCAGGCATAAGCTTCAGTGCCCAGGTGGAGGGGAGCTGGTGACATTCCCCCTGAGCACGTGGAAGCAGATGCCTTGGAAAGCCTGTGGATTACTTGCCTGGCACGCGCCGCCTGCTAATTAAGTTTCACTATTTACCTCTGGAAAGAGAAGATGCTGTCTGGGCTCTGGAGAGGGCCTGACCCCTCCCCTCTCTCCTTCCCATCCTCCACCCCGAATCAGGCCTCAAAATCCTTCTGGCTCCATGCAAAGGGTAGGTACCTCTTTGGGGTCTGGAGGAGAGGAGAAGTTACGTAAGACCATGACCACCCCCAGGCCATCTCTGCAGGTAAAGAGCAAGGCTGAAGGTAGGGAGTAAGAAAATGAAGCAGTTCAGCCTAAGCCAATTAGCTCTTTCTAGCTACATGACCTTGATCTTTCTGAAGGCCATTTTCCTCATTTGTAACGTGGCGGAGATATTCACATTTACCTGTGAGGATGGTTGGAGGAATTAGAAGAGAGAGTGTGTATGGGGGGGTTGGGGGGGAGAAGCTACATGCCCACCCAGTGTGCATTCTGCCCTTATTCTTTACCTACAGACTAATGAGTCTTTATTTGGGCAGTAAAGTGCTTAGATAAAAGAATACATTTCTGGCCATTTTTTGTGGCTAAGGATGACCCATGAGCTGTGAATGGGAGCTATTTGTGGTGATGGTGGAGTTTCTAGGCATGTTCTAGAAGGCTGCCTCAGCTGAGAGACAAGTCTATCGTCTTTCCCTGCTCCTTTGCTCCTCCTTCTTGCCTGAAGTGCACACATGATGGCTGGAGCTCAAGCAGCCATCTTGGAGCATGAAGCAACCTTTAGAGTAGATCTACCTGCTGAAGATGGTGGAACTAAAAGAGGGAGGTGTCACACTGGCCCTGGGATGTCTACTCGTATGCTTATTCTGAGGGATAGAGAAGTAATCACTAATTTTTATTTAAGCCATCGGTTCCCAAACTTTAGCATGCATTAGAATCACCAGGTGCTCATGCTAAAACACGGATTTTTAGGCTCGATGTTCATATGTTCTCATCCCGTCGGCCTGGAGTGCAGCCTGAGAATTTCATGTCTAATGTTTTCGCAGGTAATGCCACTGCTGCATGTCTGGATTTCACACTTTGAGAACCAATGATTCAAGCCACAATGGATCAGATTTTGATTTTACAAAGCAGAACCCAATCCTAATGTAGATAGCAGGATAAGTACTTTGCACTGAATAAATGGGATTCATATTTTTTGTGCAGGAAACAAGAACAAGGGATTGTGAGGCTGCCTGTTCACCCCACTGAGACCCAGCCATGAGAGTTAATCAGATCAAGGGGCTGGAAGAGATCAGAGGGAGTGATGACCACTATGCTCATCCCCCACTAAAGGACAGCCTTGACCTCAAGAACCCCAAAGGAGACTGGGTGGTCCCAAAACCTTTGTGTGGGGAGAAGCTGAGTCCTCACCTTGCTCAGGCCTATTTTATAGCATCTCCTATTCTTCCACATGTCTAGAAACTTAACAAGTATGCCAAGAAAGTTTTTTTTTTAAATCAGGGATCTTGGGTGAAATGTTTCCTGAGCCAAGCCCTCTGCATGTATTATCTCATTTAGTCCTCATGACCCATCTCAAAGGTGAGGAAACTGAGGCTGACAATGGCTAAGTAGCTTGCCTATAGTCACAAAATACTAGAAAGTGATGGAGCCCAGACTCCATCGTAAATCTGCCTGACTGTAAATGCTACATTCCAAACAATGATTTAAGACTGGTGTCACCCCTGCTCCACCACTGAGCTGGGCTAAACTGCATTCCCAGAGACAAGAAAGCCAGAGGGCTTTGGGGCAGCTTTAGCAGAGGGTGGGGTGGCAGACAGTTGGATCCACCGAAGCTCTGGGGTCACCCCCCTACCCCTGTGTCCATGGATCCCCCAGCAAGAGCTGAACACCAAGTCCTGTAGAGGCTGAGAGAGGCGGCCCCTTGCTCCTGGCAGGTGACCTGTGGTGACAGATTGGAAGCCATGCTTCTCCCAAGGGGAGGGGGTCAGTGACCCAGCACTTCTGGCTGTTCCAATAAAACATGAAGTTCGGCAACTCCAGGCGATCACTCTCTCCTCTGAGTGATGATCTTGCAATCAGCTCCCAAGCCAGCTTGATTTATCCACTCCAACCTGGGCAGCCCGAAAGGATGAATGAGCTCCAGGGCCTGCAGAGAAGAGCAGGGTCCCCGGGAGCAGCGAGGCTGTGGGAATGGGGGCTGTTTGTCACCAGCGAGCCCTGCTTAATTGTGAGAAGATGAAGCGAGGAGGTACCGGATTGCACTGTATAAATCACGGTCTTTTGTAGTACTGCCTGGGACCCAGTCTGACTGGGAGGGTGCTCCTATTTGGAGGGCCACAGGACATAGACTGGCTGCTCTGCCCCTATAACCACTCTGTGAAAAAGGCAGGCTTGTATAAGGGCCTCAAAGCGGACCCTGAAGGGAGAGACTGGAGAGCTACGTGGTGTTGCAACCAGAGTACAATCTGGTGCGCTCTGCAGCCAGAGTGTCCTTGGTTCAAATCCTAGTTGTGCCATTGGTTGGCCATGGGGCAGTGGCCATGTCACATAACCTCTCTCTTCTGGGTGTCATGGTTAAGAGCACTGACTGTGGATTTGAATTTGGGCTCTGCCCCTTACTAGCTGTACGGCTTTGGGCAAGTCACTTTATCTGTAAGTGCCTCAATTTCCTGATGTGTAAAATGGGGCTACATAATAGGACTTAGCTAATAGGGCTGTATCAGTTTCCCAGGCCTGCCACAACAAACTGCCACAAGCCAGGTGGCTTAAAGCAACATAAATATAATTCTCTCAGAGTTCTTGAGACCCAAAGATTGAGATGAAGGTGTTGGCAGGGCTGTATTTCCTCTGGAGTCTCTCGGGGAGAATCCTGCCTTGGCTCTTTCTGCTTCTGGTGGCTTCAAGAGCTCCTTGGCTTGTGTCCACTCCTCTCCCATCTCTGCCTGTGTCTCCTATTGCCTCCTTCTTCCTGTGTCTGTTCTCTCTGTTTCTCATAAGGACACTTGTCATTAGATATAGGGCCCACCTGGGTAATCCAGGGGGATCTCATCTCAAGATCTTTAACTTAATTACATTTGTCAAGACCCTTTTTCCAAATAGGGTCACATCCACAAGTTTAGGGAGTCAGGAATCAAACATATCTTTTTCTGGGGGATGGGGAGCACTACTCAACTCACTGCAAGAGCTCCTATGAGAATTAATGAATTAATATTTGTAAAGTTCTTAGAAGAGGGCCTGACACACAGTAAGTGCTAACAAGTATCTGATGTATTTATACATATACATACAAATGTGTGTATAGGTATAAAATATATGCAATATTATAAATTAAGATATACCATATTAATGCATACATTTATATACATATTAACATGGTATAATTTATCTACATGTATATGTGTACAGAAAATAATGGCACACATCTTGCGGCAAGTCAGACTGAGACCACCTTTGCAAAAATTATAACAGTAAGAAAATTATGACAGTGAAAGAGAACTGATCTAACCAACTGCCATCTGCCTTTAACCTCCAGACTGGCCTCAATCACTCCTGGGCTTGGGCCAAGCCAACTTTGGGAGAACTTAGTTTATAGTTTAAGTGATAATAGCCCTTTTCCCAAACTAAATCACCTTCGTAAAGCTAATAAGAGACCAGCAGGTTAGGAAGATGAGAGGAGCCTGAATTCTGCTAAGATACAGACCTAAATGATTACTGGCTATTATTCCAGAGGTCACAAGATTTACAACTTCCCCAATTATTCCTGCAGATAACATCACTATTACAGAACCTGAGACTGGCCTTTTGAGATGCCTTTTCAGGCCTTTGCATTTCTGATGACCTATGGCTCCACCCGGACCCTCCAGTCAGTCCTGTGGCCCCATCCAGAAGTAGACTCAGCACATGCAAGAGAATTAATGAACTGATGTCTGTAAAGAACCATTTTCCACACCTCCACGATTGCATCCCCTCCAACCAATCAGCCATACCCATTCCCTTGCCTGCCAAACCCTCCTTGAGAAACCCTTGCTTCTGAACTTTCAGGGAGGCTGAGCTGAGTAATAATAATACCCTGGTCTCCCATTCAGCCATCTCTGTGTGAATTAAACTCTCTCTACTGCAGTTCCCCTGTCTTGATAAATCAGCTCTATCTAACCCATTGGGTGATTACAAGATGATTGTAAAGATTAGAGAGGATGATGAGTACCAAGTGGCTGTCACTGTCTCAGGGTAAAGCAGATACTCAACAAATGGTAGCTTTTGTGACTATGACATTGTACCAGGCCCAAGGATGGAGCAGAGCAATCATTCAAGTATTTATAGATACTTATTGATTATCTATCATGTGCCAGGTGCTGTGTTAGGCACTGGGGAGACAGAAAGAGATACAATACAGTAATCCTCTGCCCTCAGAGAGCTTATATTATGGTGGGGAAAACGGATAAACAAATATATATAATGTAATATCAGCCAGAGATAAAGAAGGGCAGACACTAGTTGTCAATAGTGACTGTTGTAACTGTAATGCAAAAGCAAACTGCATCCTGGTAGAGAGTGGACCCCTTAGGAAGACAGGCATGAGAACTGATCATCCCCACCCACCATTTCAGGGTCTACAAGTGGGAAGAGAGGACCTGGGGCTGTTAGGCAAATCTCAGAAGACTTCAGGGTGCAGAGGCAGGTCTTGAAGTATGAGGAGGGGGTACCCACTGTGATGTTTTAATATAGTGAGAAATATATATTAGATCTTTGTTCATGGTTCCTGACAGAGGGGCTCTAAGACCCTTGAAATCTCTTGAGTGCTGAGTGTCTTTTTGTATGTCAATGAGACGACTGGTGGCTGGAAACCCCAGATAGCTTCAGGATGGGGACTGATTGCCAGAGGAACAAACCACTGATTAAAGGGCTGGAACTTTCAGCCCCGCCCCCTTACTTCTTGGTAGAGGAGAGTAGCTGGAGATGGAGGTCAACCACCAGTGTCCAGTGATTTAATCAATCATGCCTATATAATGAAGTCTCCATAAAAGTCTAAACAATTCTAGATTGGTGAGTGCTTCCACATGCCAGGAGGTGGCACACCATAAATTTCACAGAGATCGAAGCTCCTGTCCATGTGTGGTATAGGAGCTATTAACCATGACACTAAGAGTGTTGAGAGGTGTGTCAATGAAGTGCTGCGTGCACCCATAGGGATGTGCAACTGGTACACCTATTTGTACCAGGTGAGGACTGATGCACTATGGGAAATAAGACAGTTTTCACAGAGAAGGCGTTACATGAGTTGAGGCTTGAGTACAGATAAAATGATATTAAGTAAACATTGAGGCAAAGGAATTCCAGGTAGAAAAAAACCCGCCACGCCTGGGCGTCCTTCCTCTTGGATCACTTGAATGACTCACTCTAGAGGCCACCAGCCACCATGCAGTGAGGAGACTCAGACAGCCATAGAGAGAGGTCCATGTCATGAGAGACTGAGGCCTCCTGCCAGCAGCCACCATCACCCAGCCATCTCTGTGAGTCAGCCATATTGGAAGAGGATCCTCCAGCCCCAGTGAAGCCTTCAGACCATACTTGATGTCTCCCTTCACTTGGCTATTCATTTGTATTTATTAAAATATCCTTTAATAAAACTAGTACACACAAGTAAAGTGTTTCCCTGAGATCCGTGAGCCATTCTAACAAATCATCAAACCTAAGGAAGAGGTTGTGGAAATTTCAAACTCAAGGAAGTGTTTGTGGGAACCCCTGATTTTTAGTCCAGGACACTGGGGACTTTCAACTGGTGTCTGAAGTGGGGGGGACAGTCTTGTGAAACTGGGATTTTTACCCGTTTAGCCTGATGCTAACTCCGGGTGGTCAGTGACAGAATTGAATTGAGCCACTGTACACTGAGTTGGTATCTGCAGAATATTATAGAATTGCTTGGTGTGGAAAACTCACGTATTTAGTTCAGAAGTGTTGTGAATGTAGAGAAATGAGTTTTCCTTTTAACCAGCCAGAGGATGGTGGAGAGGAGGAAGGTATTTGGGAGATAGTACAGAAGAAGCAAAAATGACCTGGTGCAGGAAGCTTGGTGTGCATGGCTGGGCCATGCAAACTGCTTGGCCCAGCTAGGGTGGAGGGAGTTGTGGGTGTGGGTTGGTCATGCTCCAAAGGGCCTCAGGGGACCTGAAGAGCTCTCAGCTGCATCTTGCTGCCAGCAGGGAGCTGGATTCTTGTGACCTGACTAGGAACAGCATGAGGCTTTGCACTTTGCTTGAAACTGGAGTTCTGAGGAGACAGGGATGAGTGACTTAGGGAGCCGGAGTGGGCAAAACCTGGGATGAGAATGAAATCAACAACATACTGTTACAGCAGGTAGTCAGGCAGACATGAGCAGGACAGGAGAGGGACGCCACCAGGAATGCCAGGCAACCAGGATTGTCAGGCAGTTGTTAAAGTGTCTCTCTAAAAAATAATTCGTTGCAGCCAGTGCCAGGGGAAGGCAGTCTCCCAACAGATAAAAAACTCCTAAAGCTGGTGACCAGCAGTTCCTGATAAGATCTCAGGAGTTGGGTGAGCGAGTTCAAGTGTGGGTGAGTAGGCTCTCTAAGAGGCAGAATGGCGGCGTTTACCCAGTATATGAACTTCCTCCAAGAACACTCGATGGGTAAGGAAAAAAAACGCCTCAAATGAGGATGCACACAACTTCAGTAAATGCACTGCACATGTGCCCCTCCCAAGTGCTGGCAGCCCACTGCACCTGCAGACAGCCCACGCCAAAGGAAGAATCAGGAGACGAGACGCAACCCCCGGAAGCATGCCAGTGTATAAAATCCCAAGTCAAAAGCCAAACCGTGCACTTGAATCTCTTAAGTCATCTGCTTGGCCCTCTTCCAAGTATACTTTCCTTCCTTTTGTTCCTGCTCTAAAACGTTTAATCCTGCTCTAGAACTTGCCACGGTCTCTCAGTCTGCCCTTTACTCCCAGATGAGTTCTTTCCTCTGAGGAGGTGAGAACTGAGTTGCCTCAGACCCGTACAGATTTGCTGCTGCTGACAATACCAAACATTTACATCACACTAACTCTGTGCCAGACACCATGCTTAAAACTGATCTGTGCTGTCAGACTTAATCCTCACATCTGTAAAAAATGAGGCTCAGAGGTGAAGGAACCAACCCAAGGTCACACAGCCAGTGTTGTTCCCTGCCATGGCCTGCAAAGTGCTGTGTGATCTGGCCCTAGCCGAAGTATTTTGGCTTCACCTCTTTCTCCTCTCCTCCTGCCCAGTTCTGGCCACACTGCCCTGGGTGGTTCTGGACCCAGTCCTCCTCACTCTTGCCTCAGGGCTTTTGCACGTGCTGTTCCCTCATCCTCTGCTTATCCCAGGACTGACGAATTCTCATCCTGCATTCACCAGGCTGGATGTCAGCTTCTGGGGAGCCCTTCCCAAACTGCCCTCCCTGAAGAGCCTATGGCAGATGTTTCCTGAGATCTGAGCCACACCCCTTCAGGCCACCTGGGATTGTGGCTGCAGCTGTGGGTGGTGGACCGTTCTACAGCAAATGGGCCTCATCTCATCTAAGTACTGCCTCATTGCTCAGCTTTCTGTCTCCAGCCTTCTTCACAGCCTTGGCAACTTGCCCAGCCTTGTGTGTGTGTTGCAGGGGCTGCTAGAGCAGTAGATGAGTAGGGATTGATCAGATGATGAGGGGTGAGGGGAGCTGTGAGAACCTTGTGTGTATTCCTCCTCGGCGCTTTTGTTCAGACTAGTTTTTCCTGCCTGAAATTCCTTTTCCCCAATGTCTACTTAATATCATTCTACCTGTACTCAAGTCTTAACTCGTATACAGCCTTCTCTGGAAAAACTTTCCTGTTTCCCACAGTGCGGTTAGTTCCTCACCTGGTGCACGTAGCACTTGACACACCTCTCAACACATTTTTCTCACTCTCTTTTAGTGTCGTGGTTCACAGAATAGGCTCTAAAATCAGACTGCATAAATTCAAATCTCTACCTAACAATTATTCACTATCTAACCTCCCTGGATTTATCTATAAAATAACAAGAGTAACTGCCTCATAAGGATTTTGCAAGGATTAAATGGTTAACATAGGTATCAGTAACATATGGCTATCATTACCATAATGTCACGTAACAAACCACCCCAAAACTCAGTGACTGCAACAATAATGCTTCTTGCTCCTGTATGTGACTGTTGGCTGGGAATTGGCTGATCTTGGCTGGGCTCTGCCGAGCTTGGCTCCAAGCTGCAGCACACATGCGTCTGCTCCATGGTTCTGTCTTCCTCCTTGAACCATTGAGCTGTTTAGGACATGCTCTTCTCATGATGATGGCGGCAACATAAGGGAACAAGCCCAACTAACACAAGCGCTTTCAAGCCCTTGCTTGTGTCACATCTGTGAACACCCCTTTAGCTAAAGCTCATAATGTGGCTGAGCTCAAAATCCAGGCAGGGGAGCACACTTCACCAGTGATGGAAAGGCAGCCAGGTCACATGGCAAGAGACCTGGATACAGGAAGTGTAAAGAATTGGGACAGGCAATTCCACCTCTCATAAGACAGGCAGAACATTTTGAACATGCCAGGCACATTGCAGGTTCTCCAATAATTTGTGAGCTATTATATTATTTTCATATGTGCCTTATGTGTCCATCCGACAACTGCAACCCCCAACTAGACTTTGAATTCCTTGGAAAGGAAAGGAGATTAAATGAAATGTGCATTCCCTTTGTGCTGGGCATTGCGCTACACATTACCGGCTTCCTCCCACCAAAACTTAACAACTGTCAAGTAAGGAGGATTCTATTTCAGTCCATTTAATGAAGAAACTGAAGTTCAGAGAGGTTAAGTGTCTTCTTAAGAACACACAGCTAATGAGTAATGCAGGCATCCATATGGCTGGTTTTCTTTATTCAGGTCTCTGCTCAAATGACACCTCTCAAGGAAACCTTCCCTGACAACTCTGTTTAGAATAGTACCTCCTTTCTCTCTACATACTGTTATTCTGCTTTATCTTTTATTTTTCTGCATACCACATACCAATACCTGATATATTATACATTTGATTACTGAATCCCCTGCTCCCCTCCGAGATTAGGAATCTTATCCACTGCTATAACACTGGCACTCAGAGCAGCATCTGGCATGTAGTAAGGGCTCAATACATTTCTTGAATAAAGAATTGTATAATGAGCTGCAATCTATTTGATAAGCCAAGAAAATAGTAAGATAGACTTTTCATTTTATGGTTAATAAAAGTGAGGTTCAGAGAGGTAAAGTGACTTGCCCAGGGCAGCACAGCTAGTAAACATTCCTGTTGGGTTTTGAAAGTGTGTCTCTGCATGATCCCAAAGACATTGTCATTTCCCCTAGACCATGTTGTCTCACTGGAAACTCTCAATGTGGAATAGCCCTGAGGCTGCCAGCATCCTTGTACTCCACTCAGTCCTCCATTCAGTCCTCCACTCAGCCCAAGACAGGTCCCTGGAACATGGCTTGAGAACCCTACTTCCTTCCTCTCCAGTGGTGACATGGTATTCAGGAAAGGACAAGTCACTGGTATCAGATGAAGGGCTGGACCTTGCCCATGTTCCCTCTCGTTGAGCTGTGTGATCTTGGGCAATGCTCCTCCCCTCCCTAGTCTTAGCTCTGGCTTCCAAAGAGACTCAAGAACCCCCATTGTACTAAGGAAGTGTCAGCAGGCAGGGGTCAGAGCCCCTATTCTGGCTCCTGGCTCCACCCAGGGTAGCTCAACGTACCTGTTCTGTAGATTTGAGTTTCTAGTACATTGTCCCTTGATACACACCTATTAGAATAGTGGGAAAAAGTAACATTATCAATTGCCGGTAAAGATATAGAACAGCCAGAACTCTCATTCATTGCTGGTGGGAATGCAAAATGGTGTAAACACTTCGGGAAACAGTTTGGTGGTTTCTTAGAAAGTTGAACATATACTTATAACATGGCCCAGAACCCACTTGTATTTTCTGAAAAGATATAATATATATGTTGTGTGTGTTTATACTAAAGCTTGTACTCAAATGTTCATAGAATCTTCATAATAGCCGAAAAGTAGAAATAAACTCAGTATCTCTCCTGTGGGGAATGGCTAAACAAACTGTGGTTTATCCATACAATGAATTCCACTCAGCAACCAAGAGCAATGAGCTACTGACACAGGGAGCAACTGAATGGGTCTCCAGGGCATTGTGTTAAATGAAATGACTGCATTATGTGTGATTCCATTTACAGAACATTCTGAAAAAGGCAACACTCCAGGGATGGAAAACAGATCCGTGGTTTCCAGGGGTGGGGAAAGAGGCTGACCACAAGGGACATGGGGATTTTAGGGGGACGATGGAACTCTTCTATATGTTGATTGTGGTAGTAGTTACACAACTGTATGTTTTTGTTAAAGCAGCAGAATTGTATGCTATAAGGGTGAATTTTGCTGAGCGCAAATTATACCCTAATTTAACACTTTTAAAAAATCATCTGAAGAAAAGATTCTGTGGCTGCAAAACAAAAGCTGGAAAATCCCCAAACTGGAGCAGACTAGAAGTCTTTCCCAATACACCAGTGTGGGCTCCTGGGAAGATCCAGCTTCTGCCCTTGCCTGCTCTGAGCCGAGGCCTCTGCCCTTTCCTGCTCTGAGCCGAGGCCAGGGGTTCTGTTTATGGGTCTGACACCATGTGTCTGAGCATCTGTTGGGTGCCCTGCCTGGGAGGGAGACGTTCGGTCCTCTCATGCCTGCTCCTGTGTGGCCTCCACTGAACAAACACTGACCCCTGCTGTCTTCATATATTCCTTCTTCATTCCAGCTTGGCTTCAGGACCAGAAACCGTAGTCCATCCCTAGGTCTAGGGAAGCCATAGGGGTAGCAGAGATGGGGAGCTGATCTGAGGCTAGGAAAAGACCAGGCAGTCAGTGCTTCAGGGGATGGAGGTGATGATGAACTGGACTTTTTTTTTTTCCTGGAGCCTCAAGCTGCCTCCTGGACCTGAAGCAGGACAGAAGAGATGGGTCAGGGACCAGGCAGAGCCCAGGTGGATAGCCCAGAGGCTCCCAAGACACATTACTGTCTATTTGCCTTGTCTAGGTTTTACTGTCCTGGCCTTGGTGTCAGAAGGGGACACCAGGGCTTCCACAGATGGGGGCAGCACTGGGGTGGGGGTAGGAGGCAGACAGATAGGACTTTGGTGAAGTACTGCCCAGCCTTTCTGGATCTCAGTCTTTCCAGATGTTAAGTTGGATGCCAATCACTGCTCTTCAGTTTCATTCATTTATGTACTGAGTACCAGGCACTGTAGAGGTCTTTGGGAATAAGGGGCTGATTGTCACTGCTGGGATCCCTGGCTCCACAGAGCTCAGAGATCCACAGTGATAATGGTACCAAAAAGCTGTGGCCACACCCAGGCCCAGTCTACCGGGAGGCCTTGGACTTGGTCTACTATTTATGCCTGCCTGGGGACCACTCAGGAGAAACGAGGGGAGGAGGGCTGGCTGGAAGCAGATGGTGGGCTAGATCCTGGGATCTCTTGGCAGCTTCTCCTTGACCCTTCCGTCCCGGAGACCCCTTAAACCTGTCTTCAGATGCTTGTTCAGATGAGAGAACACCAATCTCTGGGGTGAATATGCCCAGGATGAGGGAGGCCCAAGGGGCCAGGAACAACGTGCCTGGATACACACAATGGATACATGCTAGAGCTTGCATGTATCTGCGCTTGTATGTGTGTGCATCTTTGAGGATAAGAATTCATAGTCATGTGGATCTCTGCATATGTGCACTGCCGCACATGTGTGTGGGTGTGAGTGCAGCTGTGCGTCTGTGTGCATGAGCAATGTGGCCAGTGTGTACCTCTGTGTTCTTATGTGGGTACGTATGTCTGAAGCAGTGTACCCTGATACATGAGTTTACATACATATTTCTGACTCTGCAGGTACATGCAATGTGGCTGTGTGTGTGTTGGTGAGTCTGAGTCTGTGTGTGGTAGTAAGTCTGAGTGGAGTGTGTGTGTATGTGTGTGTGTGTGTGTGTGTGTGCAGAGTTACCAAGATCCGTGTCCCATCTCAAGTCCCAAGAACCTTTGTCTAAGAAAGGGACTGCTGCCCCAGCTGCCCAAGGCTGAGAGTCCAGGCAAACACACAGCTGCCTTCCTCCCGGGGCAAAGCCAGAGCCTCCCCAGGTGTCAGCAGCCACCCCAGCAGGGCAGGGCCAGGCCAAGCACAGCCAGCCAAGCACCCATGCACTCCCTTCATGTGGTGGCGTGGGCCTATTTCTGTCTTGTTTGGTTCATCCTGGCCGGGTGTTCCCGTCCAATAATGCCCTGTTTCTCCACCCGGCTATTTTGGCTGAGGAATGTGCTGTTTGTGTCTCAAGCAGAAAACCAAAAACCCCCATTATGGTTAGCTGTCCTGCGGCTTCGAGAGCCACTCATTTATTTAGGTTTCTCTTGGTCTATATTTGTCGATGGATGACAAGATGAACTCAGAAGGCAGGGGTTGGAGGGGACCAGGGCCTCTTTGGGGAGGCTGGCACATCATCGCAGGCCTCCCTTCTGCCCAGGGCAGTATTTGACTTCTCCTCCAGGAGGAGTTGGCCTTTCTGCTCTCCTCGCCCCACCCTGGGCTACCCAGCACCCCTAGAACACACTTCTCCAGTGGCTGGTTGCCCCGGCCAGGCCTCTCCTCTTCCCACCTGCCTTAGCTCCACCGCAAACTCTCCCAGTGCAGGATTTTTCTAGAGTCTGGCTCCACACAGCCAGAGCAGCATTGGTGCAGTTAGGATGCAGAATCCAGAACAAAGCTGTGTGGTTCAAATCTTGGCCCAGCCATCTGCTGGCGGGGTAGCCTCAAAGGAGTTACTCACCTTCTTTGTGCAGCCATCCCCTCATCTATGAAAGAGAAGCAATAATTTCTTTCTGATTGTAAGGCACACATTTTCACACTCTGATGTTGGTCTTACAATCAATGGTCTGACATTAAGTGATCACATTTTTTTCTCCATCTTAATGGTACATCATAATGGGGTGGTAACTAATGTTAAGAATTCTATGAAATATACAAGCACAACAGTTAATGGATGGCACACTCAAATGAAGATTGTTTGAGAAGGTTGTAATAAAGGAGCACACAGTTGTGGTCAGAGTGTAGGGAAATCACAGGTGATAGTAAAGGACCTGGGACTGGAAAGAAACGCTGCTATGACTCTGGCCTCAGGAGGAGGTGGTGGGTGTGGTTACTAGAACTTTTTTTTTTCTTTTCAGTCCTTCTCCTTCTGTAACTAGAACCTTGAAGGAGAGAGTTGAGAGAGAAAGGAGCAGCTTGAGAGCAATGACCTTCAGTGGAAAGACACAGCCTGGCCAAGGCAGACTCCACCATCTATCAGTGGCCTGACCTTGAGCAAGTTATTTAACTTATCTGTACCTCTGTTTACTCTCCTGCAAAGTGGGAATCATAATGATCCCTACCTCACAGGACCATTGGAGGCTTAAATAGTAAAGATACATCAAGTATTTAGGACACCTCAACAAACACTGGCCATCATTATTATTGCCATCGTCATCATCATCATCATCATCATCATCATCATAGTATGGATATCTGGAGTAGGTCTCTCTGCCTGGTGTTCCAAGTCACCTTTGTTCTCATCCTAACTCCAAGACTAACTGTCCATCCTCCTGTCTGTTCTGTGAACTATTCAGTATCCCTTTAACAAATTGATTCTTTTGCTTGAGTCAACCCAGCTTGATTTCTGTTGCTTGCTACCAGGAAGCCCTAACCTTGGGGTGTCACAGTAACGATACAGAATCAGGTCACCTTCCCAGCAGACACCAGTGATGATACATTTGTGGCTTGCTGCCAAATGCCAGTCCCTACTCCATGCTGTCCCACTCAGCCTCACAAGACTAGGTCACAGATGGCAACCTACCATGGAGATTCTCTGATGGAAGTGGGAGAGGTGGGTCAAGAGCCCTATTTTTTCCAGCTTTACCTCCTTAACCCTCCAGCACCTCAGTCCCAGCTTTAGATCTTCTAGAGAGCACTGGTTTTCCAACCATTGTGTCCACAGCCCATGTGGGCCAAATTGACATCCCCAGACCATCAGTGTCACTCTGTCCCCCAGCCAGAGGGAATGGAATCACACTGAAAAGCCTCGCAGAAGTACTTGGGGAATCTTCATGTACACCTCTGCTATAGAAATAAGGGCACCGACAATTCATAACCAGATTGCGACACCTACATGTTTCACAGCCTAGTAGTTATTGGAAAATGATAGGCCCCACACTCTGTTGGTGCAAATATGTATCTCTACATGTTGTGGGGTTAACCAACAACCCACCACAAGCTGAGCTGATGAGGAGGGAACCAAACCGACAGCGATTCATAATTAAAATGTAAGAATAGCTGCAACCAAAAACCAAGACCAGCCCAAGGCAGCCCCAATGGTACCCTGGTCTGGAAGGATCCTGCCTGAACATCTCGCCTCTGACGTCTTTGCCTGTGGGAACATGTGGCAGCACTTTGTGATATTGCCAGGGGTTGCCTGGCATCCTGACTTCTTAGCCAGATGCTGAATCGGGCCTTTAGGAAGCTCTCCTAACATGCTGATTTTCGTTTATAAATTTCAAGTCCTAGTGGCCCTTGGTGACTCACAGCTTTTATCTGTGAGTGGCTATTTGTCTATACAATTGTGTGTTATTTGCTGAAGAAAGGCTTGTCCCTTGGAAAATCACTGTTTCTAGAGCCTTGTGTTGTAGGCAAAATAGCCATAAAGTAGGAAGGAAAAGACTGGGGCTTGAAACATGTTAATACACAGTATGAGTCTCAAAGTCTCATGAACGATTGGAATGGGATGCTGTAACATGCTGATTTAGCTTCCATGGACAGAGAACTAACTCTTCTTCGTTCACAGGAGCTTCTCACGGCACCATAGTGGGGATTTCTTAGGAGGGGCCATGGGGGCAGTTGATTCAACAGTGCAGCGATATTTTCAAGCACCCGATTCTCTCTCTGCCTTCTTGGCCTTCCTTGGCCTGCTTCCTCCTCAATGTGTTGGTCTGAGAAGCAAATGCACAGGGAAGTTATTAGAAAATTGCCTTGGAGAGGAGACGGGAGAGAGCTTGAGAAAGTGCAATGCAAGTCCAACATTCAGGGAGGGAGGGAGGGAGGGAAAGGAGGTTGGATAAGAGCAGCTTGGACTGCAGTGCAGTTCAGCAGAAGGCTCAGCAAGGCTATCCGAGAGTCCCCCAGCCAAAGTGACCACCGTTCGATGCATCCTGGATCTCTCTGGAACCAGCTTGCCTCAGGATTCCTGCCACACTCATTCACTGCTGGGAAGAGTAGCCTGAATGCAAATATGGCCAGGGATTTCTGGGCACAGCAGTTGCAATCTTGGTCAGTTCCCATCCCATAGTTAGAGGTCTGCAGGGGAGAATCTCTGCTGAGCTGAGGGAGGCTGCTGGCCCTTGCACTGGCACCTTCCTCATGGCCTTGTTGGAGGGTGTGCCTGCTGAGCCCTGCTGTGGAGCTAAATCCCCGATGGGTCTTCAGACCTGCCATAATACATCTACTTGAGCAAGCCCACTTCCGCCAGCTTCTCCTACTCCCTTTCTCATCTGCCAGGCTACTTGAGCATTGCCACTTTGCTAAGCAACAGACTTCCTTTCCCTAGACTTCTAACAGCCACCCCAGTAGCACTGACCCATCCCCTGAGGTCCCTGACAGGATATTACATTCCCATGCCCCAAATAAGTGCCCTCAATTCAATGAATTCTTGTTGAGATAGTTTCATACTCCTGCCCCCTTGAACAAGAACCCTTAAACCCAGTCTCAGGAGCACCACTAGGCTGCAGCCTGTACCATGACATGCAGCTATTTTTTGCATCTCTTTAGGTGCCCAGGCTGGGGTTTGCCCCAGTTATCCGCCTGGCAGCTGGGACGAGGAGGTGGGGCCAGCTCCCCAGGGAAGCCCTTGCCGTGTTGGGGAGAAGCTTCTGTAGCATCTCCCAGCACAGAGGATATGTCAGCTCTTATGAGGGAAGGACAGTCATTTCTGCAACCCCCAGAGCCCAAGGGGTTGCAGAATCCACGTTCTCAGAGGCATCTGTCCAGATGTCCCTATGCCGTATTTCAGGATCCAGGTTTTCCCACCAGGGCCTTGGCCTTTGCGTAACAGAACCACGTTGGCTGAGTAACCCAACATCTCCACCGTTGTACAGTTCTAACAAGAGTCTTCTACCTTTCACTCAGCTGTCTGCCCTTCCTGGGTAGGTGCTAAGGGTCTCCTTGTGATCTACCACCAAAACATTTGGGTTCTTACCCTGTGCTATGGACTGCCTGTGAACCTCCCTCCTATTCTCCATCTGCAAGGCTGCAGGGGTGAAACAACTTAGCAGTAACCAGTCAACTCTGTGTCCTCACAGGCACTGTTTGCCCTATGTTTCTCAAATGACTGAACCACTACACGTGGCACGTTTCCCTCCACCAGGGTGCTTCCCCAGGTCGTCCCTGGTGAATTCTTCAGCAATCGAGCCACCGCCTTGTGTCAGGGGCTATCCATGTCCCATCTACCAACCTAGATGGCATCCTCTTCTGCCACGGGCTGGGTGAGCGAGTCTCAAATCCTCATCTTTCCACTTCTGTTCTCAGACCACTCCTGGCACCCCTGGAGTTAGCCTCCAAAAAGTGAATGCCAAGGCAGGGGAGAAAGGAGAGTTGGGTGGAAGTGTCCCAGATGGCTGTGCAGCCTTGGTGGGTTGGACAAGGCCATCATACAGCCCTCAGTGCAATGGGCCTGATGGGGTACCACTGCCACACATTGACTGGGAGCAGCCAGTGGGAAGCGTGACTTTGGCATAAATGTGGCAAAAGATTTCAGAGCAGCCAGCACTCCTGGTTATTAAGCTGTCTTTAATTGGAGGTCTATGAGGCCCATTCTCATGGCTGCTACACTAAGGCTGGGTCCTTTTGGCTTCTCAGAATGACAGTAGCATTGGTTGAAGTGCCTCATTTCATTGCCCAAGTTTTCCAGGATACTGAGTAGATGCTTTCCTCTTGGTAAAAGGTGTTCCTTGCCTCAGTGGACCAAATTAGGACATATGTCCACCTCTAGAGCTACACAAATTTCACAGAATGCCACATGCTGATTAGCTCAGATAAGCAGGAGTCTACTCCTGGAGCCAGCAATGGAATGAGTGGATTTCTGATCAAGAGGTGAACTGTAGGGAGGAAAAAACGGGCAGTGGGATCTGGGAAGACAACCAATGGTGTCTACTACAGAAGAGAGCTTAGAAAGGATAAAACTCCTTTTTCTCAGAGATAGGGGCACAGAGTTCTAGAGTGAAGATGGAAATTGATGTGGCCAGAACTTCGTTGTGAATTCTGGGAGAGACAGAACTGGGACTCACGTCAGGCCCTTCCAGAGTGGGTTACGCACCCATCCAGTCCTGAGAGACTTGAAGTGCCCAGGGCTGAGCCCAGCCAGGGGATCTCGACCTTGGCCCTCACTGCACTGGCCTGGCATGAGCCGTCCCTTCTCAGAGTTCTCAGCTTGGCTTGTCATTTTGGTTTTCTGTGTCCCACCTGAGGTCTGGCCATGTCTCCCTGGAACACTGGATCGGCACCCAGGAGTGAACTCACAGCCAACCCCAGTGAGATATTTTTAGAGCCATTAAATGCAGCAATAATTCCTCACTTTCTCTTAAGGCTCATTTCCTATTTCTCTATTAAAAGGAATAAAGATTCATCCTGGAAGGCTGCCCAAGACCCTTTTTGGGGAAAGAGGTGGGACCGGACACCAGGCAGCCCTGGCCAAGGTCAGATGAAGTTTGCCTGTAATCCTGCGTCAGGCTTGTCTGATGGGGCAGCCTCTGGCTCAGCCAACTCAGCAGAAGCCATGCCTGAGACCCTTCCCCTGCAGCTTGGGAGGAGGTGGCTCAGCAAATGGGTGTCATAGGGCCTACCTTTCCCATGTGGCATGGCAGGCAGCATCATCTGCACCTTATTCACACTCCCGCAGTTACCTCCAAATCACTTCCCATAGACCTGCCAGAAATTCTTACTTTAAGCTTCTTGTCTTGTTGGTAAGCACGGGGTTAATTCTTTCCTTGGACATAGTTTTTGTCTCTGCAGAAACAAAAATACCCAGCTTTAAAACACCCCTTTAAAACAGAAATACCCAGCTGGGCGTGGTGGCTCATGCCTGTAATCTCAACACTTTCAGATGTCCAGGTGGCAGAATTCCTTGAGGCCAGGAGTTTGAGACCAAGCTAGGCAACATAGTGAGACGCTGTCTCCACCAAAAAATAAAAAAATCCCTAACCCCATCTTCCTCCCTTCCACCCCTCAAAAAAAAACAAAAAAAAACAGAAAACTTCCTAGAAAAGAAGATCCAACAACTGCCTCTCAACGTATCAGTGTGTCTTAGCTAGGAATGAGTATTGAATCTGAGCTGGAAGGCCTAGGTTTGAATCCCACATCTGCCATTTATTAGCTGAGTGATTAAAAAATTTTTTTTTTACTTTTTGTTTGGAAACAATTTTATACTTACAGAAAAGTCGCAAGCATGCTGCAAAGCACATACTCTTTACCCAGGTTCATTCCTTGTTAATATATTTTTTAAAAAATACATTTTATTGTACATAATATATTGCACATATAAGATGTGCAAAAATGATGCTATGAGATACCTATAGATAGAAAATGATTACTACAGTGAAGCAAATTGACATGTCCATCACCTAACATAGTTACCTACTTTTTTGTGATCAGTGCAGCTACCATCTACTTACTTGGCAAAAATCCTGAATACGATGCACTATTAATGATATTACTCATCTCCTACATTACATCTCTAGACTTCCTCATCCTATGTGTCTGCTACTTTATATCCTTTGACCTACATCTTCTACTTCTTCTCCCCACCCTGCGCCTGGTAACCACTGTTTTATTCTCTATCTTACATATTTAATTTTTTTCTTAGATTCCACATGTAAGTGAGATCACGCAGTGTATGTCTTTTGGTGTCTGGCTTATTTCGCTTAGTGTAATGTCTTTCAGGTTCATTCATGTTGTAGCAAATGTCAGGATCTCTTCTTCTTCTTTTTCTTTCTTTCTTTTTTTTTTTTTTTTTTTTTTTTGAGACAGAGTCACACTGTTGCCCAGGCTGGAGTGCAATGGCGTGATCTCGGCTCACTGCAACCTCACCCTCCCAGATTCAAATGATTCTCTTGCCTCAGGCTCCTGAGTAGTTGGGACTACAGGCACGTACCACCACGCCTGGTGAATTTTTGTATTTTTAGTAGAGACAAGGTTTCACCATGTTAGTCAGGCTAGTCTGGAATTCCTGACCTCAGGTGATCCGCCCACCTCAGCCTCCCAAAGTGCTGGGATTACAGGCGTGAGTCATGGCGCCTGGCCAGGAGGTCCTCTTTTTTAAAGGCTTAATAATATTGTTTTATATATATATATATATATATACACACACACGTACATATATGTATATATATACATATGTATATAAAACACATATACAATAATGTATCTATACCACAGTTTCTGTATCTATTCACTCATTAACAGACACCCAGGTACTTTTTCTGTCTTGACTACTATGAGCAATTCTGCAACGAACATGGGAGTGCAGATATTTTTACAAAGTGGTGATTTCATTTCCTTCAGATATATATACACAAAAGATGGATTGCTGGATTGTATGGTAGCTCTGTTTTAAATTTCTTTAGAAACTTTCATACAGTTTCCCATAATGACTGTACTTATCTACCAATAGTGTACAAGGCTACCCTTTTCTGTACACCCTTGCCGACACTAGTTGTTGCTTGTCCTAAACATAACACCCCAAAATCACAAGACTCCTAGAAGGAAACATAAGGGAAAGCTTGATATTGGCCTTGACAATAACTTCTTGGACATCACCCCAAAAGCTCAGGCTACAAAGGCAACTATAAAGACATGGGACTACATCAAACCACAAAGCTTCAGTACAGCAAGGGAAATAAGCAACAAAATGAAAAAGCAGCCTGTGGTTTGGGAAAAAATATTTGCAAACCCTAGATCGGATAAGGCATCATTCTCTGAAACTCATAAAGAATGCATGCAACTCAATAGCAAGAAAAGATACAACCCAATTAAAAACTGGGCAAAGGCTCTGAATAGACATTTCTTCAAAGAACACATAAAAATGGCCAAGAGGTTTATTAAAAGATGCCCATATCATCACTAGTCATCAGGGAAATGCAAAGCAAAATCGCTAGGAGATATCACCTGCTAGGAGAGCTCTCGTGGAAAACAGACAATAATAAGCTGAGTGATTCTGGGCAAATCGTGTGTCTTATATGAATCTTAGTTTTCTTGCATATCCATTGGGAACACTAGTCTTTGTAGGGCCTCCCTCCTGGGGCTCTTGTGAAGATCAGATTAATGGTTGTATTTATTTATTTATATACATATTTTTTAATTTTTATTTTAGAGACAGGGTCTTGCTCTGTTGCCCAGGCTGGAGTACAGTGGTGTAATCACAGCTCACTGCAGCCTCAATCTCCCAGGCTCATGATCCTCCTGCCTCACCCTCTCAAGTAGCTGGGACTACAGGCATGGGAGTTTTGCCATGCCCAGTTAATTTCTGTTTTTTTTTTTTTTTTTTGTAGAGATGGGTTTTTTTTTTTTTTTGTAGAGATGGGGGTATTGCCATGTAGTTCAGGCTAGTCTCGAACTCCTGGACTCATCCTCAGCCTCCCAAAGTGCTGGAATTACAGGCATTAGTCACGGCGCCCGTGTATTAATGGTTTTAAAAAGTGTTTTGGAAGCTGTGAAACTGTATTTATCAGGTTAGGTTGAGATTAAATGCTCTAGAAAATGGCCTAGTACATATAAAATAATTTTGAAAGTATTCTGAAAAATAATAAAACCTGTAGTAATAATCTGGAAAATAAGCCAGAGACTATGAAATGAAATCCTTTGTTGTGAACTTTGCCAAATACAATTTTTAAAAAGCATTACTAGGAAAATGAAGAACATCCAAACTTGTTTGAATCCTGTTCAATGAGGTGAGACATTGCTCAGACCCTGGGATACCACAGCAATACCAAATCGCTATAGGTTATCACTAAGCGTTACTGGCAGTGTCTACCTTCTCCTGTGGTGGGCCAGTTACAAAGGTCTATGGCTCTGCATGGGTTCAGGAATACACTTGAGGGGCGCTGCTCTAGATATAAGCTCTTGGTGGGCAAATCCTGAGTTTTCCTAACAGGGAAATACCTGGAAATACCCAGCTCAGCAACCCTCCATAAGGGAGATACCAGACCCTGGAGAAGGCTGGCTAATAAATAATGGAGACTTCCAGCCTTGGCCTGAAAACATGCAAAGGCAAAGCTCTCCAAGCCATTAGTGAAATGTTTACCCCCAAGTCAGAGACTTGCCCCTGGAGACATATATTTTGGGTTTTCTCTTTTTTCCAGATTCCACTTGTCTCCCTCTGCCATCCCATCCTCACATGCCACAGCCATTCACTCACGTTTATGGCTTTTGTCTACTCAAGTCTATATTAATTAGAAAGTAGGCTCAAGATAGGAGAGCCAAGTGTCTTATTTCATAAAGCAGATAATGTTCAAGATTTTAATTTACAAGGAGAGGGGAGAGCAGGGCCTGTCTGCAGCAGAAACAGCCACAGAAAGCACCTTTAGTTTCTGAATCTGGTATCTCAAGACTCTCTGAGTTGCCATAAATTCTGATAAAATGTCTTCCCAGTGGCAAAAGATAATTTTTATAAGCTTTTGGAAGGGACTAATAAAGCAGTAATCTACCATCTTCCATTATTTAAAGACCTGGTTTGAGGGATGTGATTTGTAAGGGTTTTTATATATAAATATATAGACATATATTAATTATATGTCTCAATCCATCAGCCTCTGTGGAAAAGAATTGTGGCAGAGCTTTGATCTGCTCAGGATTGGCCTCTTGCCTGGGCTGGACCTGGGAAGGTCTGTCTTTGAGACCTACCCTTGCTGATGCCCACGCCTCTAGGAGAATTGATCAAAGGTGTTAGTGCAAACACCCTTCATCTCCCCACTGGCCCTCTGTGATAACCTTAGGGTTATAATCCATGTCTGACAAACACGATTCCACTGTGACCAGGCCTGGTGGTGATGAGGGCGGCTTAGTCATCATGTGACAACCGACACATGTTGGGGGTTTTCCCATCTCTCCCTGGCCTGAGTATTCTAGCTCTGGTGTTATCGTGCAGATGCCAGTCTGAGCAGTCGATAACAAGCTTAAACTCGGAGCCAGAGAAGTCAGCTCTTGCATCTTACTCCAAGAACCTGGGTTCTCTGCCTGGCTGCAGGATTTGTAGGTCTTACTCCGCAAGCGCATGGAAGGCTCACATAAAGCAACTGCAATGCTCCTGGGAAAGCATGCTGTCCGAATCCCAGCCCATGAGCTTCTCTACGTCACCCAAGCCAAGAGGCAAAGAGCTCGAAGATGTTCCTCAAACCAGGGTTCCCCAACCCCCTGGCCATGGACCAGTACTAATCCCTGGCCTAGTAGGAACAGAAACAGCAGGAGGTGAGTGCAGGTGAGTGAGGGAAACTTCATCTGTACTTTTAGCTTCTCCCCATTGCTCTCATTAACTCCTGAGCTCTGCCTCCTCTCAGATGGGGGTAGCATTAGATTCTCATAGGAGCATGAACCCTATTGTGAACTGTGCATGCGAGGGATCTAGGTTGCATGCTCCCTGTGAGAATCTAATGCTCATGTCACTGTCTCCCATCACCTCCAGATGGGACCGTCTAGTTGCAGGAAAACAAGTTCAGAGTTCCTGCTGATTCTACATTATGGTGAGTTGTATAATTATTTTGTTATCTATTACAAGGTAATAATAATAGAAACAAAGTACACAATAAGTATAACGCACCTGATTTATCCCAAACCATTTCCCCCTGTCCTGGCCCATGGAAAAACTGTCTTCCATGAAACCCATTCCTGGTGCCAAAAAGGTTAGGGTCCACTGTCAGAGGTTGTCTCTCTGCATTTGCCACATTTTCCAGTGTCCTGAACCTGGCCTAGGGGACCCAGCCCCAGGAAGAGACCAGCACAAGTGGTGGCATTTCATCCATGAGCTCTCCTCCCTCTAATCTTGTGACTTATGAACCCAGTGTATAGGTGAAGAAATCGAAGTTGGATTAGTGAAGTCCAAAGTACACAGTTCCAAAGTTAAAGCCAGGATTCCAATCCAGGTCTGGCCAATCCCACAGCTTTCCATGCCTTCTAGATAGAAAGAATAAAGGAAAAAAAAAAAGGAGAAAGGATTGCATCACTTTAATTAGCCACTTAAGCTAGTTGCAGTTGTGTCAAGGGAGGTGGCATGGAGAGAAAGCTTGTGTAGGAAATAACCCACACAAGTAAACAGCAGGGGCAGAAGACCCCAGAGGCTCTGCAAAGACCCCGTGAGAGATCTTGAGTGGCAGGTAGCTGGAGAGCCCAGGGCTGAAACCTGAAAAGGAAAATAGGAGAGAACATCTGGCTGCAAATTCCAAAGCAAGAGGGCTCCTCAGCTCAATAGGAGAGGCTCAGCCTCCAGAGACTGCCTACTGGCTTTGTCCAAGCCCAGATTAGACCAAAAACAGTTCTGGTTCTGGGATAGGCAATCTGGCTAACCTGGAGCCTGGACCACACCTCAGCACCTGGCACTTTATCTCTGCAGCTGTTGCAAGAGAACATTTTACAGCTTCGGGACTCAGGTATAAAGAAAGACCTTGAGGAGCATTCTGAGCCGCTGAAGAGAGAAGGGAGAGGAAGGAAGAATCACATAGTCATGAACACCAGCAGGCTGGCTTCCCATGATACCCAAATTCCTCCCCGAGAAGCCCAGGCACTGGGGCACAGGCAGCTGAGGTCATGGGCAGAGGCTCCCTCATAACTCCTGAACTTCCAGATTTCTTGAAAGTCATCAGTAACCTTCCCAACTTTGGCTTCCATCACCACCCCTACCCACTGCCTTTTAAGAATTGCACAATGTCCCAATTGCCTGAATTAAGATTTTTTTTACTGGAAATACCCACAGCAGCTCCTGTCCCCCTGGATGAACCTTGAGTGAGATGGGGGCAAAATCCAAATACCCTGAGGATAAATTTCTGCCACGGAAAAGGATGGAAGCTTCATTTAGTTTTGGAAGAACAAGATTACCCCCTTTTCACACCAGAGTATGTAGATGGATCGTCATACCTGGTGCTTGCTATCAGAGAGCTGGGGTCCTCACGAGTTGCCCACTTCTCTTACCTGATCATGGGTCTCCATACTGACAAGAAACATTCACAACCACCAATCCCATCAGCAAGCCCTGCGAGGTGGGTATGACCCCTAGAGGGCAGATTGGAAATATGAGTCCCTGGGACACCAGCAACAGAAGCCAAGTGCTTGGACCCTGTCCTAGTTAGTTTAGGCTGCCATCCCCAAATACCATGGCTGTGTGGGCGCAAACAACAAAAACGTATTTGTTCCTGGTTCTGGAGGCTGGAAGTTTTAGATCAGAGTCCAGCATGGCCGTTTCCGGGGAAGGAGCTCTTCCAGGCCACCTTCTCCCTGTGTCTCTACATGGCCTTTCCTCGGCTTGTGTTTGAGAAGAGAGAGAAAGAGAGGGCTCTCTGGTGTCTCTTCTTCAAAGGGCACTAGTCCTATAAGATCAGGGCCCACCCTTAAGACCTATTTAACCTTAACTACTCCTTCAGAGGCCCCATTTCCAAATACACATCTCTAGCCCACTCCTGGTTTTATCACACTCGAAAACTGGGTGCAGTAGGGAGAGACATCTGATGAGGGTGAAGACAGAAAGAGAGAAAGACAGAGGTGAAGGCTGTAGTGTAATTTCAGGCCAAGTCAAAAATGCTGCTGCTTTCCCAAGCCTCCAAGTAGAACCCTCTGACACAGCAAATCAGCAGAGGCCGCACATGAGCAACCCGTGGCAACTTTTACTGGTTTACACAGTATCTCCTAGAAATCAGAATGTGTCGCCAACATATAAAGATAGGAAGACTTCCCATAAAATCCTGGGCTCTGGGCTTCGCTTGAAAACTCAGAAGGTTTTGTTTCACGGGGCTGCAATGTCAACCTGGCAACCATTAACCTGAATTCTGGAGCAGTCCCTTTTGATGAAGCATCTGACTTATTTTCTAGCTCACCCCATCCTCACCACTGGCCCTGGGCCTCCCTGGCTCCCTCTGGGCACATATTTGCCCCATGGGTGGGAGGAAGACAGGGCGCCACAGGGCAGCCCAGCCTCCGTGAGCTTCTTTGCAGAGGTTACAGCGCAGCATGGGTCCTCTTTGATTCCAGGGCTGCTCATCCAACGTCCAGCTGCTCCTTTCTTCCATGACAATATTGCATAATTCACATGAAAGCGGATTAATATACAGTCAGGAAATTCAGACACTTGATACGACTTCTAAGAGCCTCTTTATTTGTATGAAAAAAGGGATCATCCTGAAATATTCTCTTCCCATCCCCTTTGGGGTTTGAAGATCATCCCCCAAGACTCTGTCCCACTGACCATTTGGACAATGACCAGAGAATCCTGTAGGCTGAGGGCGGGCAGCTTCCTGGGCACCCCATGCTGGCTACAGGCTTCCCAAGCCTTCCATGTGAAGGCCCAATCTTGGCGTTTATTTATTATTAAAAGCTTCATCTCTAGCTCTGAATCCTTTGCTGTGTTTTGGCTCTCGCCCGAAGTCTCTCCCACAACCCAGCTCCTCTGATCATCTGTGTCAGAAAGTTTCCTCTCTTGGCCCAGAGGGAAACAAGCCCAATACCCTATAGAGCAGCTCAGCCTAGAGAAAATGGAGTGGAGGAAGCGGGAATGGATTTTGCCTCTGCCCGCGGGTCTCCCTGCTCCTGAGTCACACGACCTTGTGAAAGGTGCTTGCCCTCTCTGGATTTTTGATTGTTCTATTGTCAAGTGGGAGTTTGAAGAACCTTGGAAAAAATTTATTGTGATTGTGAATGGGGAAAAATTTTTGAAAAATATAAAATGCTATATAGAAGTAATTAACAATGCTGAACTGGTCAGGGCCCTGAAGGAACCAGTGCAACCAAACTGAGTAATGGGAAGTGAGGTTAGTTAGTAAAGGGACTGTTTTCAAAGGCACGGGCAAGTGTGAGGATGCTGAAAAAGCAAGGGGCAGCACCTACAGGCTGGAATCCATGGAGGTAGTCTTGAAGGAGCAGCTGTTACAGAATGCACGATGTGGCTTTACAGAGAGCGCCGCCTTCAATACAGGGTACAGGCAGTGCCTGGCGACCCAGGCATAGGGGAGCTGGAGGATTAAATAAATAAAATAAATAAAAGCCAACCTGCTTTTCCTTGCACCTTCCACAAGCCCGTTGGGACCTTGCATTGGCCAAACCCAGCCAGAAGCTAGAGAGCGAGGGAGCCCTTGTTGCTGTTCATAGACGCCATTCTCTCAAGCCAGAAAACAGGTGTAGAGGGTGGAGATTCAGTCTGCGGGCGGGGGGAGGGGGCAAATGGAACACAGCTGGAACCATCTGGACCAAATGCCTGCCAGTCACTGTGTTTTTTGAAAGTGCACCAGACACCACGGCGATGCTTTGTATCATTTGTCTCCCTGACCCTTCTCATCAGCCCTAGGAGGCAGGAATCTCTTATCCCCACTCTATAGATGAGCAGGCTGTGGTCTAGATACACTAATTCATATGCCCAGGATCACTCAGCCACTAGCTGGTAGAGGCAGGAGGCGAACCCAGGATTCCAGACTCCTTGAGCACATTACTGCATGGCTTCTCCAGAAGAGAGAAAGGGATAGGTTGGATCATCATTCTGGGTCACAGCACCGGACCAATACCTTCTGCACTGTTCAGTATTCAAGTATCAGTGCCCGTGCTCAGCACTGTGGATGTGTGTTGTGTTGGCCTCAAGATGCTCATAATGTAATCTTGAGCTCCGTGGAGGCAGGAAGCACAGCCAGGTTGACAGGCACGGGAGATCGGTGAGATGAACCATGCAGTAGAATATCGCTCTTGGAGGCTAAGGAGCCCTGGGAAGTGAGGCAACAGCTAGCCCCAGATGACCTCAGGGCTTGGAGACCTGGGCTGACAAAAGCGAATCACCCGGGACTGCCTGTGTGGAGTGAGAGGAGTGGGTTGGAGGGGGATGGAGATGAAGAGGTCCTTTGAGGTACCTGTGGAACATGCAACTGGACATATCCAGCTGTGGCTGGGCTTTGAGGAAGTTATTTAACTTCCATTCCCCAGAGCACTAAAGAAGCAGTCTGCCTTCCCTTATTTTTGCTCCTCTGTGGATTAATATGGAGGACCTAGGGAGGATGAAGCCTAAATCTAGAAGGAGCCCATGTCCCTATCATCATGTGTATGTCATCTATCTACCAGAAACTCTTGCCTTAGACTAATAATGGAAGCGAGAAAATACGTTTTTATCACGTCAAGACACTGACATTTTAGTGTGTGTTTTTTACAACAGCCAGAATTACCTCATGGATACACAGAGTTTTCACATGTGAATCCTATATATAAAAAGGCTCTGCAAGATGGGAAGCTCAGAGCTTCCTTCGAGAAGAACATTCTGTGTTCTAAGAGCAACTCATCTAAACAAGACAGAAAGAACCCCATCTTCCTCTAAATGAGACTTGGCTCTAGCCAGGCTAAGGCTAGGGGAGGCCAGGCTGAAAAGGCATTTAGATCCCAGAGCTGGGATACCCAGGAGATCAGCTTCTCTGAGCAGTCAGTGCAGGTGAGTCCCCCATTCTCCAGGCACACGGAAGTGGCTGAGGCTTGGGTGTTCCATAACATCATCTGGTTTTAATATCAAGCTTTGAGGTGCAATGACAGTCAGCCAGCAGGAAATTCATGTCTAATGCCCTCGTTTTCTTACTGCATATTGATTGAAGTAGCTCTTATACAGCTAAGTCTCCAATGGCAGAGGGGTTTTTTCCCCCCTTCAAAATGAAGCCATTTTTTGTTAATTAATTGAGACCCATCCTACTTCCTCCTGCTCTACTGCTGGCCCCACCACTGCACTCTCAGGATGAAGCCCCAGAAAAACTAGTGGGGCTGCAGCCAGGATTCCCCAAACCATGGCCTAATTCAGTGCTATTTGATATTCCTGCAAACCCAGGACCCACACGATGTGCCGGGACAATATTTGTTTGAAAAAGACATTTCCTCCCACTTTGTAATGCAAGCCTGGGACCAAATGAAATGCATAGATTTTCTGCAAATCTGGAGTGTGAAAGGATCCAAGGCAGGATAGCTTGGAACTGCATAGATTCGCTACAGTTTCTCTATCCATGAAATGGGCAAGCCTGTATGTTACCTGGCCATCTCAAAACACACATAAGAAATAGTGTGGAAAATGTCTTTGTCAGTAAGGAAAGCTCCAGACTTCAAGGAACAGAAAAGCCTACTACTTGTGATCTAAATTAATAGAGGGTTTTCTCCCACAATAAGATATTTAAAGAATGGCATGTGGGGACATTGGTTCGGCTACTCACTTATGTGGTCAAGGTCTAAGATCTGTTTCATCTTTCAGTTCCACCATCCTTAGCATATTGACTTTGGACCACATGTTTTTGCCTCCTGGTCCAAAAATGGCTGCTAGCTCTCCAGTCTTCACATCTGAATCCAATGGAGAAAAAAAGAGGATTAAGGCAAAAAAGCTTTGTTCTAAGGAGATTGCATCTTTGTACTGGTTAAGGGAGCAGATGGCTCCTTACTTGTCGGAGATTGGAACTGGATCAGCAGGAGGGAAGGGGGCATGAGTGGTGGCTTTGAATAGGCAAAGAGTAGCTTTTGCCACAAAACCACAGACTAAGAGGCAAGATGAGCTTAGTTCTAGTCTTGGTTCTGCAATGAGGATGACTATGTGTCTTTGGGCCCCATCCCTGTCTTCTCTGGGGCTCAGTTTACCTTTTTTACTAGGACAGAATTGAGCTCAGAGATGTTTAAGGGTATTCCCTTGAAGTCTGTGGCTCTGTGGCCATGGTCTGAATGTGTTGGCTCAATAGTGGCATCCTCAGCAGAGGAAGCCCATCAAGTCTCAGTGGAGAAAGCTGGGTGCCCCCCTTTCTGTGTATGCCTCCTACTACCCTGCAGTAGCAAATTCATCTCTCCCTGGGTTCTCTCTCCAGGATCAAATTCACTGGGGTTGATCTCAAAGAGTTAAACCTGAGAGAGTGCAGGGGGAGGCAGCATATGCTTAGGCCCAGCAGTGCTGGATTCTAGTCCTAGGGACACTTTCAGCTTGCTGAGTGATCTTGGATCAGTCCCTAGCCTTCCCCTTGCCTCAGTTTCCCCATTTTTTCAGGGAGGGGGCTGCACAAGATGACTTGTGCTGGGCTTTATAGCGCTCAACTGCATCTGAGAGGGTCAAGGAGGAAAACAAAAAGGAAAGCTGAGGTCTGGATTCCTGGGTCTGCAGAAGCCCTGGAGGTGGGGTGGCATAATCAGGGCTGCCATAGACAAACAGGGAGCCCTCCTTAAGAAGGAGCCAGAGTTTCTCTGAGCTAACAATGCCTAGTTTCAGCCAGGACCATACACTGATGGTTCTCAGAGCCCCAGGAAACCAGGGGCAGACCCTCTGGTTATTTTTAATGCTTGCTCAGTTCATGTTTTGCAGACATCTCAAAGTATGGCCTGGAGACAGTCCTGTTCTCCTAAACTCAGGGTGTAAGCATTCATTCGAAGAATACTTGGCAATGATCCATATCCCTGTAGTTTTCACATTCCTCACTTCCCCCTCCCTCCTTCCTTTTTTCCTTTCTCTCTCCCTCCCTTCTCCCCTTTCCTTTTCCCTTCCTTTCTCCCTCCCTCTCTTCTTTCTTTCTTTTCCTTCCCTTATTTCTCTCTTCCTTCTTCCCTCCATTCCTTCCTTCATTCATTCCTTTCTTCCTCCCTCCCTTCCTCCCTTCCTTTCACTGAAATATGTTGCCCAACTACTGCGTGCCAGGTGCCGAAGATACACTGACAAACAAGGTTGGCATAGTCCCTGCCTTCCTGGAGGTGAAAATGGGGAGACAGTCATTGAATCGACATTCGGTATCTGTGTATGTTGATGGTTAAAAACGGGAGCAGAAAAGAACTATGGGAGCACAGATAAGCACCAACCACAAAGCCAGGGAGAAAGGAGGCAGAGAAGCCTTCCTGGAGGAAGTGGCATTCAAGTTGAAACCTAAAGGATAAGGAGGAGTTGGCCAGGAGTACTTGGCCCTGGTGCACCCACCCTGCCACTGAGATGGGGTTGCTAAGGGCTCACCACTGCCCCTCTCCAGGAGAGCATCTGACCAGGCAGGGAGCCACTTCACCCGATTTCCTGAGAAATTCTGTGTTCCCCCCACTACCACCCAGAAAGGCAGAATTTAGTCAGTGGCTGATGTGAGGTTTCAAAAGCCCAGTCTCCCTGCCTGAAGGTGGAGAAACTCTGGTGCTATCCAGTCTCCAGAGCTCCCCGCAGGGTCAGGCTGAGGCTGGACTCTTCCTGAATGCACAGTGCTGCGCAGCCTCTTCTCTCGCTCTCTGCCTGCTTGCTCCCGGGAACCATTCCTCGGAAAGCCACTTGTACAAGAATCTCCATGTCCGTCTCTTTTTGGGGAACTTATCATAAGACATCAGGTGACCCAATGCTCCCGCAGAAGGAACCACGTACATAAAGCCCCCAAGAGAGAATACGGGAATTTCAGGAGAGCAGCAAGCAATTCAGAGCTGCTCGACTGAGCGATGAGGCAGGGTGCTGAGCCTAAAAGGTGTCCACTCACCCAGCAAGGCCCAGAGTTTCCACCCTAGCTGCTCTCCTGACCCAGGCCCGGTGAGGTATCAGTTGGAACCTACCTCCTCCCTCTGTACTGCCTTGGTTTCCACAGGTACAAGCAAGCCTAGTCCCAAGAGAGGGAGATTTAAAAAAGAGGGAGCATCCAGAAGAAACCAGAGGCGTGCCTTGCTGATAAGACTGCACCAAGCATTTTGCAGTCCCTGTGGATCCATAGCAATGCATGATTGAGAGGTTCAGCCCTGAGTGGTTACTTTCCTAGTAAGTGCTGCCCAAGGTCATGTGTTCCAAGGGAAACAGCCATTGCCAGCCTGAGTCCCAAGGCTTACTGCCTGGCTCTGAGACATCTTCCTCGGCTTCCAGCACTCTCCTCACTCAGGAAGAACAGCATCTGTATAGTGGAGGACAGGCATACATACAACACAGGCAGAAGGAGCAATAGTTAAGAGCCTATGCTATGGAATCAGATTGTATCAGTCAGCTATTGCTGTAATAATGCTGTGTAACAAACAACCACAAAATCTCAGAACAGGAAGTATTATTGATATGACCCATAACAATAAGTATTAATTTAGTTGATACCCCTGTGGGTTGGCTGGAACAGTTCCACTGACCTTTAGCTAAGATTGTTTGTATGTTAGTGGCTCAGCTGGGAATCACCTGATCCAGGAAGTAGAGCTGGGTCTATACTACCTGAAGATCTGTACATCTGTTCCTCTTGTCTGTTATCCTCCTTGGTCCAGTGAGCTAACCAGGGTACATTCTCATAGCAATGGCCAGTGAGTTTGCCAGGGAATATTCTCACAAGCCACGAAAATAGAAACATTAAACCTCTTAAGGCCTATACTCAAAGCTGTCACATTGTCATTTCTGTTTCATGATCTTGGCCAAAGGAAATCACATACTTGAGCCCAAAGTCAAGGATGAGGAGATTTACTCTACCCCTTTACTGAGTAGTACTGTAAAGTTACCCAACAAAGGGTAAGAAATCAGGGTCAATAAAGTTTCTTGTATTTTGTAGATAATGTAAAGGGTAAAAAAAATCAGATTTCAGACTATTTCTTTGGAATTGTTGTTCTACCAGTTACGAGCTATATGACTCTGAGTAAGTTACTTAACTTCTCTGAGCCTTTCTTTTCTTTTTTGAAGGGAGGGGAATATAGGGATTCATTTATTACTTTTTTGTTTACAAACAAAGGAACCCAATAAATCTTCTATTTATTTCTTATAAAAGATTATTAAGTTACTTTTAAAACAAAAACACAAGACAAAAAAATCCCAAATCAATTCTGACAGACAACACAAAAAAGGGAGAAAAGCAGATTATTTTCCCTACTTTCAAGCTTTATTACGCAGGTTCAAAAATGATTATTTTATGCCATCCTAAAGTTAAAGAACGTACTGTCAGGCTTCTCTGAACTGAATCTTAGGACATGTTAATGTTGTCAAGTCAAATTTAAATATAGTCCCAATGACATTACAATTTACAAATGCATATGCCAGAATTAAGAGTGAATAGGGGAAAAAACCCAAATGTCTTAGAATACAGTTTAATCAAATGAGTTAAATGAAATAAGAAATGTTTCATTTGGTAGGCTATCCTGTTAAATAATGAGTTTTCCTTCTCTATAAAAGAGAGATAATGATGGTAGCTTCCTTTGTGATAGTTGTGAGGACCCAATTAATGCAGAGAAAGTAGGTAAGTTGTTGTTCTGTAAGGTTAGTTATATTATCACCAAGAAATCCTACAACCATAAGGAACCATCCTTAGGGCAGAGTCAGCTCTGGGGTAGCAGAAAGAAACAGAACTCTGAACCTCAATGAAATTATTGAACTGCCTGCTAGAATGGAATGACTAGAAAACCTCAAACACTAGACTTCTGTAAGCATCAACGTCCTCTTACTATTTAAACCAGTGTGGCCACTTTTCCATTACTTACAACAAAAAAATCCTGTCTGATAGAGACTCAGATTTTTCTTAAACTCCAGTTCTTTTCAGAATGAATAGCTCTTGAAAAGAAATAGCCATCTTCTCAGAATGAATATCTCTTGAAATGAAATACTCAGTTAATAATACTATTAGCCATTTTACTAACAGTTTCACAACAACTTACTTTTCTTTCATTAAATTCAAGCTAAACAAATTCAATAGCTTTTTCAAAGTAACATAAATACATAGTAGGAGCCCACTGTTACAACTTGTTTACATTTGGATCTGTCTGCCTGTCTTCCTATTGATCTACCCTTCTTTCTATTGGTGCATATGTGAAGAGGAACAGGTGAGGCAACACGCAGTAATGTGAACAATGGTTATTTAAAATAATTATTGTTTTGATTTTTATTTTTTACATGTTAAAGTTTCTTGTGTTTTGTAAATGAACACATAACTTTTTATTTTACAAAAATATAATTTTTGGTAAATTTTTTGGTACAATGTTCTTTCACAAAACCTAAACAGATGACATAATAAAGACAAAAACTGCCCACTATTTACAATAGTAAAGACAAGGAACCAACCCAAATATTCATCAGTGACAGACTGGACAAAGAAAATGTGGCATATATACACTATGGAATACTATGTGGCCATAAAAAAAGAATGAGTTCATGTCCTTTGCAGGGACATAGATGAAGCTGGAAGCCATCATTCTCAGCAAACAGGAACACAAAATGAAACATCGCATGTTCTCACTCATAAGTGGGAGTTGAACAATGAGAACACATGGACACAGGGAGGGGAATATCACACACCAGGGCCTGTCAGGGGGTAGGAGGAAGGGGAAGGAGAGCATTAGGACAAATACCTAATGTATGCAGGACTTAAAACCTAGATGATGGGTTGATAGGTGCAGCAAACCACCGTGGCACACTTACACCTATGTAATAAACCTGCACATTCTGCACATGTTATCTCAGAACTTAAAGTAAATTTTTAAAAAAAGACAAAAGCTGCCATTAATTGAGTGCCCTCTACATTCTAGATCAATCTCTCCTGAAGCATATTAAAGATTGCATAGGTGTCATTTAGACTCCTTCCCCTTCCTCTTTCCTCCCTTTGGACCAACTTTATCTCTTCACCTTTATTAGCTTATAGCCTTAAGAGACACCTGTGACAGGTTGGTGCAAAAGCAATGTGGTTTTTGACATTAAAGTAACGACAAAAGCTGCAAATACTTTTGCACCAACCCAATAGCAAGTCAAAATTGTGATTGCTAGCCCTATTTGAAAAAGAGTGAACTGAATCTGTAGAAACAACAGCTTGGCCAAAGTTCTTCAACTGAAACCCAGGTCTCCAGATTCCCACCCTGAAGCCTCTAGGGTTAGGACTGTTGGAAGGTTTCAGATGAGATGCCATGCATTCCATCTTCTCAGTGCAAGACTTGGTGCATCCACTCTCCATCTTCTGCTGGAATCCCATTTGAGTTTAGCCCAATCTCTAAGACAGTCTAATGAGACTCTCATTCTAATGCTCAAAGAGCTTTTTTATGAATAACAATCAGCATTGGAGACACTTTTTAAGTTGCTAATATTAATTTTACAGAAATAAAATCTAATTGAATTCCTTCTGGCTCTCCCCCATTAAGTTAATGTTATCGACTTTTAACGGATGTCTTAATTAGACGTTCCTATTAATGGGAATATGGCTCAATTTTCAAATGAGGGCCTAAGCTGCCAATATTCCCATTTGGACTTTTAATTAAGGTGAGAAAATATTAACCAATTACACTGGGTTATTGCCTGGGCTCTTTGTAAGATGAGGAGGTCGCAATAAACGAGGCACGCAAGGAGAGTAAATGAGGGTAGGAGTCAGGTTTGGGACAGTGAGGAAAGGCAAGTTGGGCCCCCAGCCACTCATGGGAAGGGATCCAGGGCCCAGGATCAGCTATGATTCCATGCAGAGATATGGGTGTGGAAGCTGGTTTTTAATACTTACCTGTATCTCTTCCTGACGTTGCTGGGGTTTATGAACAACTCAGTTGGCAACTGTATCACTTTGATGTGCTATGTAACAAAACGCCCCAAAATTTAGTAGCTTTAAAAACAACTTTTGTTATTTAGTAAGTTTGCAGGAAAGCAACTTGGGCTGAGCTTGGGTGAAATTTCTTCTGGACTAAGCCAGCTTTGACGCATCTTAACTGGGTTTGTTCATGCGTCTGCAGTCAACAAGTGGATCACCTGGGGCAGGTAGGATAATGATGGCCTCAGCTGGGATACCTGGGACTGCTTTGGCTTCTCTCCATGAGTTTGTTCATCCTCCAGCACTCTAGCCCAGGTTATACGGTTTCAAGAGCTTCAAGAAGGCAAGTGCTTTTTAGGTTTCTGCTTGTGTTGCCACTGTTCCATTGGTCAAAGCAAGTCACGTAAAGGGTACCACCCAAGGATGAAGATACAGGAGGCATGAACAAATGAGGCCATTTCTGTAATTAACTTACCAAAGCAGGTTGGGTGAAAAGCAGAAGGATTTAGGCTGGATGCAGTGGCTCATGCCCGTAATCCCAACACTCTGGGAGGCTGAGGTAGGAGGACTGCTTTAGCCTGGGAGGTAGAGGATGCAGTGAGCTGTGCTTGCACCACTGTACTCCAGCCTAGGCAAAAGAGCAAGACACTCTCTCAAAAGAAGAAGAAGAAGAAAAAGCAGGTGGTTATAGAGATAGAGGTGGCTGACGCAGCTCGGAGACAATACATCACAGGTCCCAAATCTAAATGCCATCTGGGAGAGCATGGTACATGAATGAATGCAACAGCCCTCATTTCAGTCACCCTGGGACCTGGTGACCCATACCCCAAGGGAGTCTCCACTGTTCACTCCTATTCAATCACTGCCATGCAGGAACACCAGCATGGGGTGGTCAAAGAGTCTCTTTTCTCTGTTGAAACCAGTCATCTGTATTCTAGTATAGAGTTTCTCGATGTTTAAAGGTTGGAAACAAATTAAAATTTTTAAATCCTAGATAGTCAGTTAAGAAATAGGGAGACAGTTTAAACAGGCTTTCCACAGAAGAGAAAAATTCAAATGGCTAATAAATATGTAAAGTAATGACTGACCTCATTAATCATCAGAGAGATGTAAATTAAACCAACAATGAGGTACAGTTCACATGACAATCTCAGACAACACTAGTGGGACTGTAAGTTGAGGTTAAGACATTATCTAGAAGAGCTGAAGATGTGCAAAGACCATATCCAGAAATTTCACTTCTTGGTACACAGTAACACATGTGAGCCCATATTCTACACAGTCAAGAATGAGCATAGCAGCATTGAACCAAACAGGCCAATGTTGGAAACAACATCAATAACAGAACCAATAAATACGCTGCTGAGTAGCTATACAATGGAGTACTACACAGCAATGAAAATGACCACAATATTGATATAGGAAACAACATGAATGACTCACACAAACCTGATGCTTAGTAAAAGAAGCAAGACATAAATGACTGCATATTGTAAAATTCCATTTATATGAAGTTCAAAAAAGAAAACTAACCTACAAATTCACATATCTGTACATGAATGATTAAAAACAACCTTTAGAAGAAAGGAAAACTTTACAAAACAGCCTAGATGATGATTACTTCTTGGGGAAGAGAAGGGGTGGTGGTTGTCTACGGCACTACAAGGGCTTGGGATTACTGGCAATATTCTCTCCCTTGTCTGGGTGGTGGTTACATGAGTTGGGTATTTTAGCAGGGCTTGGCAGGACAATTGGTTTACTCTGAGTGGTGTTGACTGGGGTTGCTTGGTGTTATCAGCTGGTGACAGGGCTAGTTTGGAGGATTCAAGATGCCTTCACTTACATTCTTAGTGCCTTGTCAAGAAAAGCTGGAAGACAGGGCTTATCTGGGCCCCTCTCCGTCTCCATGTGTTCTCTCCAGCAGGGTAGTTGAAATTCTTACATGGTGGTGGCTCAGGGCTCCAAGAGGCAGGAAGTGGAAAGTGCTTGTCTCTTAAGGGCTGGGCCTGGGCACTAGCACAATTTACTTACACCAAATTCTGTTCATCAAAGCAGTCACAGAGCATCCATGTCCAAGAAGAGGAAGCACAGAACCCACCTCTCCATGGGAGGATGTCAAAGAATCTGCCATCTTTAATCCATCACAGTACTATTTTATTATAACTATGTATTTATTTATTTAGGCTGACTTTTGAATAACACAGGGGCTAAAGATGTCAACACCGGCACAGTGGAAAATTCATGTATAACTTTTGACTCCCCTAAAACTTAGCTACTAATAACCCACCGTTGACCGGAAGCCTTACTAATAACATAAACAGTCAATTAACACATATTTTGTATGTTAGATGTATTATGTACCGTATTCTTACAACAAAGTCAGCTAGAGAAAATAAAATGTTCCTTAAAACATAAAGAAGAGAAAATGTACTTAATAATCATCACATGGAAATAGATCATCATAAAGGTCTTCATTCCCCTAATCTTCATATTGAGTAGGCTGAGGAGGAGGAAGAGGAGGGGTTGGTCTTGCTGTCTCAGGAATGGGAGAGGTGGAAGAAAATCACATGTAAGTGGGCCCACGTGGTTCAAACCTGGGTTGTTCAAGAATCGACCGTGTTTATTTATTCTTATCCAATGGTTAGAAGTTTCAAGAAGCAGCACTGGACCCAAGATCCTCCCACTGCACCCGCTGAAGAAGCGGGTCCTCAAAATCAGCTTCTTCCTTAGTTCAGGGTGGGGTCCTGGCTCCTGCCCACTCCTCTGTGGTTGGTTAGTTGGTGGGTGATGAACAGGTTTTCGTTAGATCTTAACCTGGAGGACATGCCTTCCCCATCCTCCAAGAGCCCACTGCTCCAGAGGCACCTCTTCCTGCTATGCTGCATGCGTGGGCAGGTGTCTCTCTGGCCCCACTCCCTGCTCCCAAAGCAACTCTAGTGGGCCTGATAGACTGCCATAGCTGCAGGCTTTGCAGCCGAGAGGAGGCGTCTGTCACCATTTGCACATCTGTTCCCTCTTCCATCCCAGGGCACACCTTTTCATGGCTCAATTTATTTGTCAAGCAGTTTTTATGAAGCAGCAGATGAATACAGAGATTACATGTCTGCACCTGGGAGCTGGGCTATCAGGGTTCAAATTTAGTTCTGCTATTTACTGGTTTGCGTGCCTTAAGCAAGTTACTTAATGTCTCAATGACTCAGTCTTCTTGTCTGTGAAATGGGGACAATAATGATACGCTCCTGGTAGGGCTGTTACAAGAATAAAATGAGTTAATATAAAACACCAAGAACAGGATATGCTCATAGTAAGGACTGTGTGAGCGTCTGCCTTTATTTTTATTATTGCAAAGTAAAAATGCACCTAGTGAAAATTATACAGAAGCGCATACAATGAAAAGTCAGTCTTCCTATGATTTTATATCTTCTGCCTTTCTCCCCAGAGGCAACTTCTGCTAGTAGTTTCTTGGCTCCACTGCCAAAAATGGTCTCTGTGGGTGTCTGTGTGTGTATGTGTGTGTGTGCAATTTTAAAAATTATATTTATTTCATATATATTGTAGAATACCGAATACTTTTAGATACTTGTATATACTTTGCTTTGTTTCCTTAACTCAGTATCAAGAAGATTTCTCCAGCCAGGTTCAGTGACTCATGCCTGTAATTCCAGTACTTTGTGAAGCCAAGGTGGTGGATCACCTGAGGTCAGAAGATCAAGACCAGCCTGGCCAACATGGCAAAACCCTATCTCTACTAAAACTACAAAAATTAGCTGGGTGCGGTGGCACAGGCTTGTAATCCCAGCTACTTGGGAGGCTGAGGCAGGAGAATTGCTTGATCTTAGGAGGTGGAGGTTGCAGTGAGCAGAGATCACGCCATTGAACTACAGCCTGGGTGACAGAGGGAGACTCTGTCTCAAAAAAGAAAAATTTTTGAGTGTATCTAGACTCAAGGAACAGTGCTCTAAAAGTGGAATTTCAGAATATTCATGACCTTAGGGAAAAGATTCATGGAGGAAAAAAATCCTCCAGGAGTTGTTCCTCGAATCCGTCCATGTAGTTCCTGACTCTGGTTATGACTTTTAAAGGTTTTGTCCAAAATTCACTGAGTATCCTGGAAAGTCCCTCCTCTCTAACCTCAGTTTTCTCATCTGTTAAATGGGTATTGGACAAAGCTATCCCTAAGTCCTTCTGAAGCAGACACTGTAGGGTTTCAGGGTACAAGTTGGCTTCAGCCTCGTTCAGGACCCAGGACTTCAGGGTTCCAGGCTTCTTTTGCAGCCTAGGTGCTCCCCACCCCCGTTCCACACAGCCTCTCAGGAGGTGTAGAAGGTCTGGCGACAAGGCCAGAGCAAGAATGAGGCAAATGTCCTGGGACTGCCTGAACTGAACCCAGGGCATTTGGAGACGCCAGGCGGGCGGCCTCGGTTTGTGTTGGATGCCTCACAGCCCGCCCGTGGTAATCGAATCGGCTTTTGTTTATTTTTCTAAATAGGAAGACAGAAGCTCGGGGCTGCCTGAGATGGCTCCACAAACAGCACCATGGCCAGAGTAGGCAGCCAGGGACTGAGCTGGGCAGCCAGAGGCCGCAGGGACCGAGGAGGGGCACCTCGAGGCCAGGCTCACTGAACCTGTGAGGCGACCAGCACGAGTGGGGAGGCAGGGCCAGGGACAGTGAGTCCGTCACGTCAGGCGTCCCTTGCAGAAGTGGGAGGGCAGCAAGGCAGAGACTGGACTGGCCCAGTGCAGGGCCTAGAGTGGCCCTCCCTCCCTCAGCCCTGGCTCTGGCCCACAGCCTCCTACCTCACACCAGGATGTGCAGGACTGGGCCCATCCCCCATGAGCTGCCTCTTTCTTGCCTATCAATAACAAATCAGGGTCAGATGGTCCATTATGTCTCCCTTTTGCTGCAGAGGAGGCAGTGGCCAATGAATTGGGACCTTCCCTGGTCAGCCGAGAGAGTGGTGGGGGGGTGCTGGTTCCTCGGAGGCCAGGGGAGCCACAGATGCTGAGCAGGTATCCATGGGCCTTCCTGGCCCTGGGGTTCTCAAGGTCTGGTTTCCTCTCCATCTCAGGTCATCCTAGAAGAGATGGGGGCAGTGGTGGTACCCCAAGACTTAGAGGAATCTTTGTTCTTTTGTTAAAAAAAAAAAAGAAAGAGATATAGGCAGACATAGATATAGCTATAGATTATATAGGTACAGGGTTAAACTATTTGAAAGAACCACTCTAATAGATCAAAAATGGTCTAATATCAATGTTATGTGGTTCAATCTAACAACAGTAGTTATAAAGGTATAAATGTAATGATGACATAGAAGCATACACACATATACACAGACACATAAATATGTCTGCCTATGTTTAAATGATAAAATAGTCATTAAATTTATCTGTTTTTCTGAACTGGCCCACACAAATCTCATTGACCTTTTTTTGTCCTCTGTGCCTGACCCCCCCCCCCAACAATGCTATTGAAGCGATCAGCCCTCCAGGGATTGCTGGACAGGATTGAACCTCATTTACCTGTTGCCAGGATAGACAGAAAAAAGACAGCTTTGGCATCAGGAAAATCTGAAGCTGAATCCCCCCCTCCCCCCCCCCCGCCCCTGCTGCCCTTGAAACTTACTACGGGTGTGACCTTGGTTAAGATGTCAGCTCCTGGAGCCTCGTGAATAGGGGGCCAAAAACAAGACCTCCTTGGTTTTGCCTTTGTGAAGACGCAATAAGATAATACATGCCAGGACCTGACACACTGATACACAACACAGCCTTAACAGGCTGGTGTTCTTCACCTCTGTTTTTCTTACTGGGCCTTTCTGGGCTACCAGGAGGAAAAAAAAATAGCTTTGGCCACTGTGCATGGGGTTGCGGGGACAGAAAGCATTTTTCATGTAACCTTTTTTAATTATAAAAGTAATCCAAGTTTATGATATACAATTCAGAGAAATAAAATAGAAGAAGCAAGTAAAAGCTCTCTAATCCTACAACCTGAGACTGCCAGTGTTAATATTTTATGTTAAGAAGAAGTCTTTCATTTACAATTTGCAAGTAGAGAAAACCCGGCTCAAACCAGTTTAAGACAAAAAGGAATTTTTGAGGTCCTATGACTAAAATGCTCAGAAGAAGTTTGTCAGACATCAGGCACAGTTGGCCCAGGCATTAGATGATGTCGTCGGGGAAGCTACTGCTTTCCTTTTTACATCTGCTTTCCACTCTGTAGCTTCAACCTTTGGCAGGAATGATGGCAACCAGCAAGTCTAGGCTGACCTATGTACAGCAACAGAAGGAGAGCATCTCTGACTTCATTGCTCCTGCCGATGTCCCAGAATTCCAGACCAGGTCATGTGCCCACTCTTGGGCCAATCACTGTGATTCTGATTGGTCAAGCCTGTGTCACATGTTCCTGCTGGGGTTAGGGGATGAAATCATTCCCACCTGAATACATGGCCTAAAAGAGGAGGCAGGTCAGTGCCCCAAAGGAAATTGGGATGCTCTTTTCTTCTTCTTTTTTTTCAAATTGCTCTTTTTAAAATTATTATACTTTAAATTCTGGGGTACATGTGCAGAATGTACAGGTGTGTTACATAATTATACACACGCCATGGGGGCTTGCTGAGGATGCTCTTTTCAGAGCAAGGGTGCATAGATGATGGACAGGCAAAACAACTCATGCTCACCACATATTTTGAATATAATCATATACAAATATATTTTTTCCCAAAAAAATGTGGTTAAAAATATTGGGTAGCTTGGAGAGGCACAGCTACCAGCCACCTATCCAAATGCCAGTTCTATGGTCTTTCCTCAAGGCTGCACACTGCGATTCTCCTACAGATGCCCTTTATGCCCTTCTTATATAAGTCTGAAACTCAGACATCCCAACAGACATATCTCCTCTAGAGAGAACCAAGGTGACTACAGACCCTGACAAGGCAGAAGTATCAGAAAAGAGACATTGGACCTCACAGGCTTTGAAAAGAAAAATGGCATCAAATTCCATATACTGCTCAAACAAAAGGCAATTACCGCAACCATCAGGAATCCAGCTCTGCCTCTTCTCTGACTTCCCCTTTCCTGTGCCCAGTGGATCCACCTGTAAAGGAAGCATTCTGATCAGTAGCAGACAGTTATTGGATCCCAATGCCCAGTCTCCTGAAATCAGGACCTGTATTTCCTTTTGCAGAATTTACCTCTCTCCCTTAAAAGGGTAGTTGGGTGGAATGATGAATTCAGGTGTTTGCTATGCTGTGTGGAAGCCAACAGGACAAGATTAGTCCTCTCCCCTCCACTCTGCAGCCAGAGAACAGGTGTGTGATATAGGCACACCTAAAGTCAAGAGGACTTTGTTCCTGGAACCAATGATGCATGGATGAAGACCTACGTAGATTTTTCTTGCTCCAGGTGTTTTAACTCATAACCAGGCCACTCCAACTGTGACACCATGCTTGTGGTTGCTGTTCCCTGGGTGTTCAGAATAATCCCTGCCATATCTATGCTCGAGATTCCCTGATATCCTGCCAATAAATGTCCCAATGCTTATCTGTTTCTGTTGCTTACAACCAAAGGACCTAAACCAGTTAGTGCTCTAAGGTCCCTTTCAATTCCGCAGTTGTCTGAGAGGATAGTCGTGACTGAGACCACTTCTGAACACTCTTATCCACGTCTTCCCCTTCCTCCCTGGGCACACCACAAGATCTGTACTTCCCAGGCTCACTTGCAGCTAGGCAAGACCATGTGACTAAATTCTGGCCATTGGAATGTGGGCAGTAAGTGATGTGTGTCACTTTCAGGATTGGCCCATAGAATCTCAGTGCAATTCTCCCTGGAGTGGACTCGGGTCCTAGAGGAGGGCAGGGCCACATGCTGGGAGGAGACTGCAATGAATGCTTGCACTGAGCACAGGACCATCATCATCTCCACTTACCATCATCATTTCAGATCACATGGGTGAGAAAGAAAGCTGCATTGTCTTAAGGCAGAGAGACTTTGAGGTTTACTTGTTATAGCAGCTGACATGGTGTGCCCTAACTCATAATAATTCTCCAGAAAAGGGCTCTATGCCTTCAAATTGGCAAAGAAGACATCATCAAAGCCAATAAGTGAACACCAGCTACTGTTTCCCTTGTCAGCCAGAGCAGTGAGTTCCCTTAAAACTCACTGGGTCGGGCCCATGTCTCCTATAACACTGAAGGGGTTTGATCAGCAAAGAGCCTCAGCCTGAGGCAGACCACTCTGTGATGACTGCTCCTTTATCACTCCTTCAAGTAGAACCTCCAGTTACATGAAGAGTGAAGTTTCACTGGGGACCCTGGGATTTTGAAGTGACTTTCGGATGTTCTGGAGTCTTCCCTTCAGAGTTCACTGGGCTGGGCTCCTTTTCCCAGAGCACTCTGGGAAGATCCTTCCCTGAGTAGATGAGCAGATGTTGATTTGCATATATTCATGTTTCTGGCCTCTGATGAGATTAGGAGGTGCATTTTTAATCAAAGCCTCCAGCGAGGCTGGGCCCTGGGAGGCAGACTCAAGTTGGGAAGAGGAAATGTCACAGCAAAGAGGGTGTGGGCCTGGGAGAAAGAAACTCTCAGAGCTGAGCTTTGTTTATAAAATCGGAGATGGCTTGGTGCACCTCTGTGGCTGGGAAACAGGGATGAAAATGGAGGGAGATACTCATCCAGTGCCCTGCACTCACTCTCTGTAAAACCCTGGAAGAGTCTTGTCTTTCCCTGTGACTGTTTCCCGTATGAAATGGAGGGTTGGGGTGACGCCACTGGACCTGTTAACTTTCCCAGGTTACTGTGAGATTTTAAAGTGTCATGAACACGATATACTTTGCAAATATCCTGCCCTTATTATTCAGGTTGGAGAAATTCTCTCCTGAACGCTGCAAGCAAGAGAGCCCACCCACCCCTCCCTACCAGGGCACCTATTGCTGAAGAAGGGTCAAGGGGTTTGTCCCAGAAGAACGTAGCACCAAGATGCCTTGCTTGGAGCCAGTTGTAGGGTAGAATCTCTCCAGCAACTCTTCTGCTGAACAAAAGATAATATCCTTTTATCGGAAGACAATGTTGAGAAATTATTCCAGGGTGAAATCTGGATTCCTTGAGTTATCTAATTCACAAAATGAAATCCCCTGAAGTCTTTAGAAACGATAACCTGTGCCCGCAAATATTCCTTAAACACGTCAAGAACCTTTGCCCTGACTGTCCCCTCTATTTGGAAAGCTCTTCCCCCAGAGTTGACTCCCCCACTTTTATTCATGTCTCTACCGAAATGTCACCCCCTCAGAATGACCCTCCCTGACCATCCTGGCTGCAATATCTCTTGTCTCACTCTTCTACCGCCAACCCAGGGCACTTAATCTCAGCACTACTGATATTTTCTGCCAGATAATTTTTTCTTGCAGGATCCTATCCTGTACATTGTAGAATGTTCAACAGCATCTCTGATCTGTATCCACAAGACATCAGTAGCATCCACCCGTGAAAGGTTATGACAATCAAAAATGTCCCCAGACATTGTCAAATGTGCTCCTAGGGAATGGAATCCAAAATCCTCCCAGTTGAGAATCTCTGGTCCAATGTGTTTTCTTTTCTTTCCTTTCCTTTTTTTATTTTTTATTTTTTATTTTTTTATTTGAGGCAGGGTCTTGCTCATAGCCCAGGCTGGAGTGCAGTGGCGTGATCTCAGCTCAGTGCAACCTCCACCTCCTGGGCTCAAGTGATCCTCCTTCTTCAGCCTCCTGAGTAGCTGGGACTACAGGCACACACCACCACATGTGGCTAACTTTTGTATTTTTAGTGGAGACAAGCTTTTGCCATGTTGCCCAGGCTGGCCTCAAACTCCTGTGCTAAAGTGATCTGTCTGTGTTGGCATCCCAAAGTGCTTGGATTACAGCCCCAAGCCACCACATCCAGTCCTGTTTTTTTTTTTCTTCTACAAAGGACTTGGGGCCAGCTGAAATACATTTTCCATGTTTTTCTGATTATTTGTTTCTCAGCCCTCTCCCCGACTGGAATGCCTGGTCCATTCAGACAGGGCCCATGTCTGCCTCGCTCACCAGGTTGCCCCGGGTCCAGAATAGTGCCTGACAGGCCTAGGAACCCAGCAAATGCCTGTTGAATAAATAAGCGAGTAAGGAGAAGCAGCAGCAGCCTCAGCAACCATGTGCCGCATGGTCCTGTTAGTGTCTGTGTGTATCTGTGTGTAAAAGATGCAGAGGAGCATATTCTCATGGCAGCTGGTGCAAAAAGCCTCTTAGGAAGAGGCCAATTTCTGCCTGAAGAGCATCGTTCTTCACACGTCCACTCTGAGCAGGACATCCTCATGGCCGATTGAGGTCAGCTCCCTGTTGGCCTCAACGGGGCTGAAACTGCTCTGCATCAGACAAAGATCAGAACTCTCTGCTGGTTCCCATCACACTCAGAATAAAAGCCAATATGTGTGCAGTGGACTGTAAAGGCCCTGTCAGACCTACACCACATGCCTCTCTGGTCTTCATCTCCTTTATTCTGCCCCCTCCAAACTCATCATGACCTACCTGCCTCCTTGATGTTCTTTAAACACTCCGAGTAGCTCCTGCCTCAGGGCCTTTGCACTTGCCGTCATCGTCTCTTGCAGGACCCTTTTTTTTTTTTAATTTGACTTTAAGTTATCAGATACATGTGCAGAACATGCAGGTCTGTTACAATGGTGTTAAGTATGCCATAGAGGTTTGCTGCACCTATCAGCCCGTCATCTAGGTTTTAAGCCCCACATGCATTAGGTATTTGTCCTAATGCTTTCTCTCGCCTTGCCCACCACCCCCGCAATAGGCTCCAGTGTGTGATGTTCCCCTCCCTGTGTCTATGTGTTCTCATTGTTCGACTCCCACTTATGAGTGAGAACATGCAGTGTTTGCTTTTCTATTCCTATGTTAGTTTGCTGAGAATTATGGTTTTCAGCTTCATCCATGTCCCTGAAAAGGACAGGAACTCATTCTTTTTTATGACTGCATAGTATTCTATGGTGTATATGTGCCACGTTTTCTTTATCCAGTCTATCATCGGTGGACATTTGCATTGGTTCCAAGTCTTTGCTTGGAACACTCTTAACACCAGCTATTTCCATGGCTTCAACCCTCTCCATGTCCTCTAGGTATCTACCCGAAAGTCACCTTTTCCGGGAAGCCTGTTTATTTAGTGTTCAAGTTGTCTGTCTTTCCCATGATAATGCCAGCTCCTTGACGGCAGGGGCTTTTGTTCTCTTGCTGTTCCTCCAGCACCTAGGTAATTATTTGGCATGTTCTTGGGAGGGTGTGTGTGTGCATGGAGATGGAACGTGTGTGACTTATTTAACACAGTGATGCTGGACCTAAAACCACACCTGAAATATAGTGGATGTTTAAAGTGGGTTCCCCAGTGTCCATGCTGAGATACAGTTGGGTGAAAGTGATTTAGCAGACAGCATTTTCAGGAACAACCCACAGGGGATAGGGGAGTGGAACAAGGAAGGGAAGGAGGCCAAGAGATGGTGCATAACATGCAAAGTCCTGTGGAAGGTTCCTTGGGCTGGAGACAGCGTAGGTCACACATCAGGGTTGTCCCAATCAGGGGAAGGGGAGGTGAAGTTTTTATACCTTATCTGCATTAGGCTGCTCTAGAAGGCTGTACGTGCCCAGGCACTTTCTGCTTTCCATGCAATCAGTTGAAGTGCTGCAACCCAAGGACAGTATGCCAACAAAAGGATGCAGGTGCCGGCTACTGGGGGAGATGGCGCATCCAGAGCCGGGATGTGATGAGCCTCAAGATGGAAAAAGGATCTGGGGGTTTGTTCATGGGGCCCTAAGAGCATCTGCCACAGCAGGCCTGCTCCATATTTGCTGAATGAATACTCTGGCTTTGCTCAATTGCAATTGGAACATTCTTGTAGATAAAGAAGTGACCTCATTCCATGCTTCCACTATTCATACTTCTCACTGAAATGAGGACACCAGGACCCACTCCCAGGGTTTGGGCAGGGTTACATGAGTGGGGATACTCACTCACATCCCACTCCCTGAAGTTCAGGCAGAGGTGCCCCAGCCCAAGGCTGAGTGTGTTCCCTGGTTCATCTGCTGCATTCCCTGAGGTTGAGCCCGCAAAGACAGTCCCCGGAGCACTGTCCCTGGAGCAGGCCTCATGCTCATCTGCTGCAGCTCAAGTTAGTTTCTGACTTGCCCTCTCACATCTCCATGCCTTTGCAGAAGCCATGCCCTCTGCCCAGAATGCCCTCCGTTCTCCTCTTCTCCTCGAAATCCAAGTTATTCCTTCATGAGCAGTTCAAATGTCACTTCTCAAGTGAGTAAAACCTCCCCAACTGCCTTTTCCCTGAGATTTTCCAACAAACATCCAGGAAAAAAACCCCATCCCACCCCACCACCAGTGCCCCAGCCTGTGCCACGCAGTCCTGCTGTGGTTGGTTTCCCTGTTAGGCAGCAGCTGTAGCTCTGTCTCTCTGGTAGCCCAGTGCCTGATGGGTGTCTGTCTTCCAGATGTGTGACATATGCTTAATCAATAAACTGATCAACTGACTCATCCAAAGAGGAAGAGGAAGGACAGAAGCTACTTAAGCCTGAATCCTTCATGGCATCTTCTCCCACCCCACATGGACCTGAGATTGAGCATTCAGAGATGGCTCTGATGTTTGAGGTGACCACCAGGAACCCTCCTTCTGAGGTTTCCTTTCCTTGCAGTGGTCTGCCATGGCTTTGGGGGCTTCTCTTCATATCATTTCCTGCCCCAGAAACTTCTGGAGCCTGGTTAGATGCCGGTGCCCCAAGAGTTAACCACCTCAACCTCAGCTCAAACTGCTTATTGTCAATGGATTCTTGGGCCAGCCAAGATGCTGGGAGTCCGGGCCGAGCTGGGTCGAGCGGAGGTTTATTTTTCTGCTGACTACCATCTCCCAGTTGAGTATCTTTCCCAGGACAGATCTCCAGCCCCGTTTTCCCTGGCCCTCTCTCCCCATATAAAAACAACTTTATCTCTAAAGAGCAAATAACACCCAGGGCTCATAACAGATGCCAAGAACTGTTTCTGTTTTGATTTTTGAAAATAAAAATTCAACTGTGTTCAATAAAATTCAGAAGCCGCTTCCCTCTGTGGAAATTAAAGGAATCCAAGACGCCCGAGAAGCCACCGACCTTCCTAATTAAAGCTGCAGCAACGGCGGGAATCCACTTTCTACAACCAGCCTGCTCTTGCTGAGCCGAGAACAAAGCCGGCCCCCATCAATATTTCATTCTCTCTTTTCTTCCACGATAACAATGCCGTGTGTTCTGAGTGCGACCCCCAAAAAGACATGCAGAGCTATGTTAATTAGGGTTTAAATAATTGAGGCCCCAGATCTCGCTGTGTTTCTGGAAGTGTGCAGGGTGGTTGCTGGCACAGCTCATAATTGCATCTGTTCATGGTCACAGCCCACCCCCTCTTTCTGTCTGTCTGTCCAGTTTGGCAGGTATGGGCTCAGGATTCTCCTAAATTGCTCCCATCCTGAGGTTTTAGGATTTGTTTTGTTTTTGTTTTTTGTTTTGATTGTAGGCTAGAGTTTGATAAGATGTGTTAACTTGGGGCCTACTCACAGGAGGTGAGCTCTGTACTTTGTCCTGCCTGGGCCAGGGGCCAGGCCACCTCCAGGCCTCTGACTATGTTCTGGGCACACTCCCTAGATTCCTGATGTGATGTGCAGGGAAGGCAAGTAAATAGTTTTTGAACAGGTGGAAGGAAGGAAGGAGGGAAGGGAGGAGGGAAGGAGGGAAGGAAGGAGGGAAGGAAGGAGGGAAGGAAGGAGGGAAGGAAGGAGGGAAGGGAAGAAGGAAGGAAGGAAGGAAGGAAGGAAGGAGGGAGAGGGAGGGGAGGACAGGAAAGGAAAGGAAAGGAAAGGAAAGGAAAGGAAAGGAAAGGAAAGGAAAGGAAAGGAAAGGAAAGGAAAGATAGGTGGATGGATGGGTAGATGAATGAATTTGTCCTGTGGGCCCATGGTGACTTGTCTCCTCCTAGGTAAGATAATGAAAACAAAGCGGACAGTCCAGCCCCAGTTCTTCCTGTGCAGATAGTACCTGATATGGTTTGGATGTTTATCCCCTCCAAATCTCACACAGAAATGTGATTCCCAGTATTGGAGGTGGGACCAGGTGGGAGGTATTGGATGGTCGGGGAGGATCCATCATGAAGGGTTTAACGCCATCCCCTTGGTGGTGAGTGAGTTCTCACTCAGTTAGTTCACACAAGATCTGTCGTTTAAAAGAGTCTGGGGCCTCCCCTTTCTCTAGCTCTTGTTCCTGCTCTCCCCATGATGTGACGTGCCTGCTCCCACTTTGCCTTCTGCCATGATTAGAAGCTTCCTGAGGCTCTCACCAGAAGTAGAGAAGCTATTGGCACCATGCTTCCTGTATAGCCTGCAGAATCATGAGCCAGTTAAACCCTCTTTCTTTATAAATTACCCAGCCTCAGGTATTCCTTTATAGCAATGCAAGGATGGCCTAACATAGTACCTTGTTCTCTAAACAGCAATGAGAGAGCTGTGAGGTTGTGGGTAAGAACACGAGCTCTGGACCAGACAACTAAAGTTTGGATCCCAGCTCTGCCACTTACTAGTTGTATGACCTTGGACAAGGTTCTTGGCCTCTCTCTTCTTCAGTTTCTTTGTCTGTAAAATGAGGATAACAATAGTGACTACTTCACAGGGTTGATGCAACCATTAGGTTTTGGACATTAGATGTGTTACATCAAGTAGAAGCCACATTCACTATTCTTGTTGTTCCAGGTCACTGGCATCCCTGCCACCCCATGTATCTGAGAAGTACCTACTCCAGTGTCCAGAGAGGCCTCCCAGCTGGCAGAGGAAGTGTGAACCTAGGATCCCAATACTCTGCCCTTCACTTCTCACCTTGTTCATCGCCTATCAAGCTGCTGCCCTGATATGGATAGGTCACTGTCACATCCACAGGGCTTTCTGCTATGCTGATGGCCACTAACCTCCAGGACTCATGGCTCTACCCGGTGGTTTTGAATCTCAGGACTTGTCTTCTGAACTCCCCAGCCCCCTATCCTGCACATCACACAAGTGATCAGTGTCACCACAGACCTATCATCGCCCCCTGCATCCAGAAATCTGGGCAGCTGGAGTCCAGTTCAGAGTGTCACTTTGGCCACCAAGTCTGCCCAACCCCATCCAAACCCAAGGGGAATCTTAGAGCCCCCTCTGTAGATGAAAAAGTAGAAGTTTCTTTCCTAGGGGAGAACCGCAGAGGGGATGGGTTCTTCTTTGCAGAAACCAAGCCTTCTGCCTACACTGTCTTGCCCTCTGGCCCTTCTTCCACCCCCAACTCCCAACCCCCACCCCTGCAGAGTCCTAAAACACAGAAGTCATTACCTGACTTTGACTCAAGTACTCGGAGATCATCCCAAGGGCCTGGGGTTCAGGACCTGCCTATCTATGCACAGTCATCTTCTACCTCTTTTCTCCACCTGCTCAAGAAACAAACGCCATTCTCATTCAGACTGCCTAGCATTTACCCATGCCGTTTCTTATACCAGGAAGGTCCTTCCTCCTCTTTCCTGTCAAATATTACAGATTGGCAGCACTCAGCTACAATGTCATTATGATAATTAGATGTTCCTTGGGGCTCCCAATATTGGTCCCATAATGATGCAGTGAGTGGTGCCTATAGCAGGCTTCTCAGTTAACGTTGGGAAGGTAGCATGGATGGGGGTTGGGGGTGAGATATGATTTATCTGCAGTGTCTGACCCACCATCCGACTCACAGCAATTCTCAGTCATATGAGTGGATGAATGGATGGATGGATGGATGGATAGATGGATGGATAAATATAGGTGGATAAAAATGGGTACATGGCTAGGAAGGTAAGTAGGTAGGGCTTGGTGGATATATGGGAAGATGAGTGGATGACAGGGGAGAACATCAGTAGACAATGGCTGGGGGCGTGGGTGAAGGTTGGATAGCCGTTTTCACTGATCTGCCTATTCTGTTTCCAGAGTTCACTCCTCTGACCGTTCTGACACAGACGCATCTTCTCTGGCCCAGAAACACCTGTCTCTGTTTTATGAACACCTACCTATACCACAGCTCTGGAGCAGAAAGAGCTGAACTAATTGGGTGAAAGGTGGATGGACGGACCCCTCCAGTAAGGAGAGACTGAAGAACCAGAGTCCTGGAGTTCCTGGAAGAGCCACCATCCTCCAATGGGGACATGAGCTGGGGAAGGGAGTCTCTCTCCCCTTGGCTGTCTTTTGCCCTTTTGTGTGTTGGAGTCCCTGGAGGTCGCCCACACTCTGCTGCACTGCCTGAAATTCAATCCTTTGTAATGAGGCCTTGCCTTTTCAGGAAGCCTCAGCGGAAAACAGAGTTCTTGCTTCTGGGAGTCGCTGAATGCCTTCACATGATTAGTTTTTAAGCCTGCTGAGAGAGTCACAGAAAGGTCTCTGGTTGTCAAGAGAAATGATAGCTTTAAGAACACAGGACCACCAAATGGTGGGGTCCCTTGAGACACAAAATTCTGCCGGTTGTCCTGTTGATGTCATGTTTAGCAAACCTCTCTAGGGTGCTGGAAGGATTTAGCAGTGGCCTACTGTATGGACAGCCACTTTTGGTGGGGCCCTCCTTCCACTCCCTCTTCTTTTGGGAACTCCACCCTCATTTTCTTTTCAAGTCATGCTCTACCCTATCCCTCCTCCATGTAGCTCTTGCTGAATTAACACATGTCTCAAGCCAGACCACGTGATACCTAATGGGCACTGAAGGGGGAAATGCTCTCTTTGTCCACGGTGCTTCTGACACTCTCAGGGAGTCAGCATGCAGATCTGCAGCACGCAGCCCACTTGTCTGATGAGGGGGACTGAAGAATCAGAGTGCTAGGTCGCCTGGCAGAGCCACAGGGAGAGGCTGCTGAGGGTGAGGCCGGCACAGAGGAAAGTCAGGCTGAGCTATGGAGCCAGTCACCCTTCTGAAATTCCATCCACAGTCCTGAGCCTCAGCATTCTCTCCTTTACAAGGAAAGAGCCCTGAAGGGTCCACCTGCCTTCCCCCCTCCCATCTGCCCAGGCCCTGAGCCTGGATGAGCCTCCCTAGAATCACCCCAATACCCTCTACTGAGACCCAACCTACCCCAGGCCATCTCTCAACAGTTCCCTTCCTAGTGTCCCCCAGCTCCTTTTACAGCTCGCCTTGACCCCTAGAAGGCGGATATGAGGACTCCTTCCGTCCCACTTCTCCAGAATTATTTCGTGAAGTGGAACAGCATTGACCAACCTCCAGAAACTCAGGCAGAGAAGTCATGGGCTTTTTTGACTCCATGCAATGTCTATCCTACAATCACTGATCTTCTGGGCCCAGTACAGCACATAGAGAAGAATTTGGCATCTGTGTCTGAGACATGCACTGGCCTCACAGAGATGATTAACACACTCAGGGTCCCACCTCCAGGCCTGTGTCTATACTGAGCTCCCGGCCGGGAAGGCTGGCTCTCTTCTGCATAACGGAAGCCTCCCCATTGCTTAAAGTCCTGCTGAGATGCCACCTCCTCCAGGAGTCCTTCCTGGATGCCCCCTTATGGAGTTCTCCCTCCTTCTGGTCTATTCCCTTTCCTGGGATTCGTAGCTGGGCTGCCTTGGGACTGCCCGTCTGTGTCTGACATTTTGTCCTCTCTAAACCAGGGAGTCAGGGAAGGGCATGGACTTTTCTCTGCTCCCTGTGAGTACCCTGATGTGCCACGTCACCACCTACTCTGAGACACCACTCCTCTCTTTGAGGCTCCTTTATCCTCCTTGTCCCATTTTGGCTACCCTGGCCTTTGAGGACACGTAAGACAGGATTGTTCTTCCATTTCTGCATAGTGTTCCAGGACTTCCAATCAGACCTGATTCTGACACAGCCACGAGGCTGGAAGGGTCAGTTACATTGGGAAGGTAGCACGGATGGTGGCTGGGGGTGAGATATGACTCATCTCCAGTGTCTGACCCAGCATCTGGCTCACAGCAGTTCTCAGTTATGTGAGTGGATGGATATGCAAGCTCTAGGGAGGATCTGCATAGAAATCTCACCCTCACTGGCTTGGCACCTGGGCTCCCCACCAAAGCTGCCCTCGAACTTGCTGGGAGACTTGCTTCTCGGAGCCTCGCTTCACTCATGGTGTGAAAGGAAATGTGTTCCTCCTCCTGGCTACCCAGAGCAGGCCTAGAGGAGGCCTCCAAGCTCTACAGGCCCATCTGCTTATTTGGGGCTCACAAGATGCTAACGAGTACCACCGGCAATGTGCTCATTGTGCAGACGGGAAACCAAGACCCCAGGCATTGCCTACCTGCCGCAGTCACTTGGCTGGCAGGAAGACTGAGCCAGGCAGATCCACACTGACCAATGAATCCTTCTTGTCCCGGGACAGAGCAGCTGGAGGCTGTAATGTAAGCTAACATGAGGAAGGGGCCCCAGGGGACTCTGGACCTCTCACTATAGGCATTTCTGTACAGCTAGACAGCCCTAATGATCACTAGCTGACACAATTTGTAATGATGACAAAGCACTTCAACAGTGCTTTGTAGTCATTATCTCACTTGATATTCACACTGCATAAGGTGGAACACTCATTATCCCCATCGTATTGATAACAAAACTGAGGCTCAGAGAAGCGAAACAACCTGCCCGTTCACACAGCAAGCAGCTGAGCTGGGATCTAAACCCAGATTTCTGACCCTGAGGCCCTCACTCTTACATTTCAGCTTGACTCTTTCATCCTCAACTACATCTGATCACCTCTGACCTTCACAATGGCCCCTATGAGTAGTTCAGTGGATGTCACATCCCCATTTTATAAATGAGGAAAGTGAGACCCAGAGAGAGAGAGACAGTGACTTGCCCAAGGACCCACAGCAAGTCAGGAGCAGAGACTGGGCTTCAACACAGGGCTCCTGACTCCCAGGTATAAGCCTTTCATCTGCCACCAGGCAGCTGCAGAAGCCACGGGTTCTGGCTTCAGCCCTCACAGCTGCTGTTCTCTTCAGTCACTCAGCAGTGGTCTCTTTGTTCCTAAATCTAATGAATTTGTCATTCCTTCATTGATATGGACCCTCAACAGTATGTGATATGTTAATCACTAGGTCCTCCCTGTAGCATGCCTTTCCCAGACTCCTCACTCTGTGGTTTTCTGACTTCTCTGATTGATCCTTCTCCACATCCTCCAAAGTACCTCTTTCTCAGCCCAGGCCTTAAATATCAAGGTCAGTAGGGCTTAGCACCCTCCCCTCCCTTGTCTTTCCCTCCCTTCTTCTTCTCTTATTTAGGCCTCTCTTCCTGAACACCCTCATAAACTTCCATGAACCCCTTCCCATGCCTAAGCCTTTGCATATCAGCTGAGACACTGACTTGACAGACTGTCTCTCCCATTGTCTACTTGGTAGCACTACTCAGGTGTCCTACAAACAGTTCAAACTGAGCATCTCACATGGCAAGGCTATGTTTGTGCCAGATCACCTGTGCTCAAATCCTGGCCCTGATTCTTGCCAGCTGTGTGGTCTTAACCATTTGGTGCCTCAGCTTCCCTAACTATAAAATGGGAGCAATGATAGTACTCTCCCTATCTCACTGGGTTGCAGGGAGGATTTAAAGTGTTCATACAGTTAAAGCACATTGGAACAGTCCTGCCTCACAGTCATTTGTTTGTTTGTTTTGAGACGGAGTCTCATTCTGTCTCCCAGGCTGAAGTGTAGTGGCACAATCTCTGCTCACTGCAACCTCCACTTCCTGGGTTCAAGGGATTCTCCTGCCTCAACCTCTGGAGTAGCTATGATTACAGGCACCTGCCACCAAGCCAGGCTAATTTTTGTACTTTTAGTAAAGACGGGGTTTCCCCGTGTTGGACAGGCTGGTCTCGAACTCCTGACCTCAGGTGATCCACCCTCCTCGGCTTCCCAAAGTGCTGGGATTACAGGCGTGAGCCACTACGCCTGGCCACTCACAGTCATTGTTATATGGATGTTTCCTACTGTTGCTAACATTGCCTCCTCCTGACCTCTAACCCTGTCCCTTCATCAGCCTTTCCATCTCAGCAAGTAGCACCATCATCTGCCCCCATGTCCAAATGAAAACTGAACCTCATCCTGCTGCCCTGCTCTTTGCTTCCTGATATGGTTTGGATCTATGTCCTTGCCCAAATCTCATGTCAAATTGTAATCCCTCATGTTGGAGGTGGGGCCTGATGGTAGGTAATTGGATCATGAGGGCAAATGTCCTTCTTTGGTGCAGCTGTCATGATAGAGTCTCATGAGATCTGCTTTTTTAAAAGTGTGTGGCACCCTCCCCCCAACCCCTTGCTCCTTCACCAGCCATGGGAAGTGCTGCTCCCCCTCCGCCATGATTGTAAGTTTCCTGAGGTCTCCCCAGAAGCCAAGCACGTGGCCAGCATTATGCTTCGTGTTCATCCTGTGGAACCATGAGCCAATTAAACCTTTTTTCTTTATAAATTGCCCAGCCTTGTATTTTTGTTGTTGGTGGTGGTTTTGTTGTTGTTTGTTTGTCTCTTTGAAGTAGAATTTTGCTCTTGTTGCCCAGGCTGGAGTGCAGTGGTGCCATCTTGGCTCACTGTAACTACTGCCTCCCGGGTTCAAGTGATTCTCCTGCCTTAGCCTCCTAAGTAGCTGGGATTACAGGCATGCACCACCATGCCTGGCTAATTTTTGTATTTTTAGTAGAGATGGGGTTTCACCATGTTGGTCAGGCTGGTCTCAAACTCCTGACCTCAAGTGATCAGCCCACCTTGGCCTCCTGAACTGTTGGAATTATAGGAGGGAGCCACTGCACCCAGCCTCGTGTGTTTCTTTATAGCAACGTGAGACCGGACTAACGCACTTCCTTACCACCACCCACGCTATCATGCAGTGCTATGCATTCTCAGAGCTTAATGCTTTCCAAGAGCATCCACATCTCACCTTCCCATTGCCACCCTTCTGGCCCTCATCTTCTCATCTCTTTACTGGGCCCTACAGCAGCTCCCTCCTGGTATCACGGCCTCCAGGGTTTCCTCCTTCAATCTGCCCTCCATCCTGAGAGCAGACGATCTTCCTAAGCCTCCCTCTGAGTCTGTTTCCACTCTCATGGCTCCCAGGAAAGAGTCCCAAGGCTCAGCAGCCTCCAGAGACCCTCAGGCTGTGGCCTTGGCAGCCTCTCCTCCTCACCCTGTTCCTGGTCTAGCTGCCCATGGGCCTGAACTGCTTAACGCTTGGCCTTTGGACACACTTTTGTTTTCCATTTTGTTTTGTTTTGTTTTTTTGGGAATAGGGTCTTGCTCATTCACCCAGGCTGGAGTGCAATGGTGAGATCATAGCTCATGGCAGCCTCAAACTGGGCTCAAGTGAGCCCCCTGCATCAGCCTCCCGACTAGTAGGACCACAGGTGCACACCACCATGCCCGACTATCTTTCTTATCTTTTATAAAGACAGGGTCTTGCTATGTTGCCCAGGTTGGTCTCAAGTTCCTGACCTCAAGTGATCCTCTCATCTGGGCCTCCCAAAGCACTGAGATTATAAGAGTGAGCATTGGTTGGAAATGCTTTTACATACTCCTGGGATATGCTTCCTCCTCTTCCTCCTCCTTCTCCTCCTCCTCTTTGTGCTTCTCCTTTCCCTCTTCCTCCTCCTCCTCTTTCCCCTAGAGCCTTCCTACCTCCCCACAAAATCCTGCTGCCCCAGGTCTCACTTAGAAGTGCCAGAGCCTCCTGGCTTTACCCCCATGGCTGTCCCAGTCTCACCAGGCTAGAACTATCCGTATCCCCCATCTACTCTGAGACCCCTAAAAGTAGTATGTTCATTTTCTACTGCTACTTTAAAAATGACCACAACCTGATGTCTTGAAATAATATATACTTATGACCTCCCAGTGTCCTTGGGTCAGGAGACTGGGGATGGCCAAACTGGGTCCTGGGCTCAGGGTCTCATGAGGCTGCAGTCAAGGCATCAGCTGGGCTCCACAGTGCTGAGGTTGTTGGCAGAATTCAGTTTTCTGCAGCTGTGGGCCTGAAGTTCGTGCCTTCTTGCTGGCTATCAGCAATGGGGTAGGCGATGCTCTCAGTCTGTTTGGAGAGGCCACCTGTGGTTCCTTTTGCAGACTCTCACATGTGGCAGGTGACTTCTTCAAAGCCAGCAGGAGAAATTCTCTTTCTTTAAGAAGGACCTAGTCTCTGTTTTAAATACATTTTTTACCTGATTAGGCCAGGCCCACCTAAGATAATCTCCTTTTGATTAACTCAAAATCAACTGCTTTGAGACTTAATCACATCCATAAATCCCGTTCATCTCTGCTATATAATGCAACCTGCTCATAGAGTGAAATCCCATCATAGTCCTGCCTGTACCTAAGGAGAGAGGATTATACAGGAATTGTACTCTTGGGGGTGGAAACCTTGGAGGCTGATATGGTTTGGCTGCATCCCCACTCAAATCTCATCTTGAATTGTAGCTCCAAGAATTCTCACATGTCATGGGAGGGACCAAGTAGGAAGTAATTGAATCATGGGGGCGGGTCTTTTCCATGCTTTTCTCATGATAATAAGTCTCATGAGATCTGATGATTTTATAAAGAGGCATTCCCCTGCGTAAGCTCTTTCTCTTTGCCTGCTGCCATCCATGTGACTTGTTCCTCCTTTCCTTCCACCATGATTGTGAGGCCTCCTCAGCCATGTGGAACTGTGAGTCCATTAAACCTCTTCCCCCAACCCCCTAGTCTTGGGTATGTCTTTATCAGCAGCGTGAAAAGGGACTAATACAGTAAATTGGTACCAGTAGAGTGGAGCAGCACTGAAAAGATACCTGAAAATGTGGAAGTGACTTTGGAACCGGGTAATAGGCAGGGGTTAGAACAGTTTGGAGGGCTCAGAAGAAGACAGGAAAACGTGGGAAATTTTGGAACTTCCTAGAGACTTGTTGAATGGCTTTGTCCAAAATGTTGATAGTGATATGGACAGTAAAGTCCACTCTAGGGTCATCTCAGATGGAGATGAGGAACTTGTTGGGAACTGGAGCAAAGGTGAATCTTGTTATGTTTTAGAAAAAAGACTGGTGGCATTTTGTCCCTGCCCTAAAGATTTGTGGAACTTTGAACTTGAGAGAGATGATTTAGGGTATCTGGCAGAAGAAGTTTCTAAGCAGCAAAGCATTCAAGAAGTGACTTGGGTGCTATTAAAGGCATTCAGTTTTATTTGGGAAGCAAAGTATAAAAGTTCAGAAAATTTGCAAACTGACAATGTGAAGAAAATCTCATTTTCTGGAAAAAATTCAAGCCAGTTGCAGAAATTTGCATAAGTAATGAAGAGCCAAATGTTAATCCCCAAGACACTGGAGAAAATGTCTCCAGATCATGTCACAGGTCTTCACGGGACCTCCTCCCATCACAGGCCTGGAGGCTAGGAAAAAAATATGGTTTTGTGGGCCAGGCCCAGGGTCCCAGTGCTGTGTGCAGCCTAGGAACTTAGTGCCCTGAATCCCAGATGCTCCACCGTGGCTGAAAGGGGCCAAAGTACAGCTAGTGCCATGGCTTCAGAGGGTGCAAGCCCCAAGCCTTGGCAGCTTTCATGAGGCATTGCGCCTGTAGGTGCAGAGAAGTCAAGAATTGAGGTTTGGGAACCTCTGCCTAGAATGAAGAGCATGTATGTAAATGCCTGGTTGCCCAGGCAGAAGTTTGCTGCAAGGGTGGGGCCCTCATGGTGAACCTCAGCTGGGGCAGTGAAGAAGGGAAATGTGGGGTTGGAGCCCCCACACAGAGTCCCTGCTGCACTGCCTAGTGGAGCTGTGAGAAGAGGGCTACCATCCTCCAGCCCCAACAATGATAGATCCACTGACAGCTTGCACAGTGCACCTGGAAAAGTTATAGACACTCAATGCCAACCCATGAAAGTAGCCAGGAGGGGGGCTGTAACCTGCAAAGTCGCAGGGGCAGAGCTTCCCAAGGCCATGGGAGCCTACCTTTTGCGTCAGCATAACCTGGATGTGAGACATAGAGTCAAGGGAAATCATTTTGGAGCTTTAAGATTTGACTGCCCCACTGGATTTTGTACTTGCATGGGGCCTGCAGCCCTTTGTTTTAGCTAATTTCTCCCGTTTGAAATTACTGTATTTGCCCAATGCTTGTACCCCCATTATATCTAGGAAGTAACTAACTTGCTTTTGATTTTACAGGCTTATAGGTGAAAGGGACTTGCCTTGTCTCAGATGTGACTTTGGACTATGGACTTTTGAGTTAATGCTGAAATTAGTTAAGATTTTGGGGGACTGTTAGGGAGGCATGACTGGTTTGAGGACATGATATTTGGGAGGGGCCAGAGGTGGAATCATTATGGTTTGGCTGTGTCCCCACCCAAATCTCATCTTGAATTGTAGCTCCCACAATTCCCACGTGTTGTGGGAAGGACCCAGTCAGAGGTGATTGAATCATGGGAGCAGGTTTTTCCCATGCTGCTACTCACTCATGATAGTGAGTTTCATGAGATCTGATGGTTTCATAGAGAGGAGTTACTCTACACAAGCTCTTTCTCTTTGCCTACTGCCATCCTTGTGACTTACTCCTCCTTGCCTTCCACCATGATCGTGAGGCCTCCCCAGCTATGTGGAACTGTGAGTCCATTAAACCTCTTTTTCTTCCCAGTCTTGGGTATGTCTTCATCAGCAGAGTGAAAACAGACTAATACAGAGGCCGTCTTAGAATTATGCCTGACACAAAGGGGGACTTGTCTGCCTTACCCCCATTATGTTCCAAGCTCCTGGCACATGGAAGGTACTCAGTAAACCTTTATTGAATATGCAAATAGTGAATGAATGAATGAATCAAATGGCCTCCAAGCTCACGCCTTTCTACTTGGAGGGGAAGGATGAGTTGGATTAGAGTAGTCTGGAAGGTGACCCTTGGATTCACCTTCTAATTAATTCCTTTGAAGGTACCTTCAGATGCCACTGAACTGTGGAGAACATATCTCTGTCATTCCTTGGGGGTCACCGGTATGACGTATGATGAGGTGGGTGGCTGTCACTTGAGTATAGGCTCCATGAAACATAAACTCGAGTTCCCCAATGTCCCTGAGGCCACCTCAAAGTGAGAAGTTTCTCCGGTTTTCAAGGAGTCAGCTGAGAGGCTTTTTCTACTCCCACATTGGCATACACTGTGTCCCGCTAGAGCCAGTGAGGCATCCCAGGGGACACCTGACTTTGGGCAGGAATCAGGGGTAGATATTGTGTGTAGTGAGCTGTGAACAGTCACTCGCTGAGAAGCTCATGGCATCCTTTATTTATTTGCATTGAAATATTTATTGGGATGTGAGGCATCTATAATAGATATGTCAGCCATGCGGGCAGGCCTGCTAGGGGGAGAAATCTGGGTGGCCTTTCTCCTAAGCATCACTATGTTTGCTCAGTGAATAACTCACCTGGAAAACATTTCCTGGGCACCTACCACAGACCAAGCTCTGTGCTATAGAATCAGATTTGTTTCCTGCCCTTTGGGAGTGGTGGAGAATAGGAGATGGCAGGGGAGAACCCAGTGTTTATTAAGTACCTACTCTTTCCTAGGTATTTCTAACATGTTATCTCATTTAAGTATCCAAACAACCCTGTGATTTCGGTGGCGTCATCATGCTTACTGTACAGATGAAGAAATCGAGGCTCAGAAAGGTTCAGTAACTTGCCAAAAGTCACACAGTCTCTTTTAATCTAAAGTCCAAGGTCTTTCTACTATGCCTCACTTCTTAAGATGTCTTGCTTCTTAAGACCTGAATTTGGAGGTCTTCATAAATTTCAGCACTGAAGTAAGAGCAGGTACATACAAAGAGACAGTAGACTTAGGATGAATTTAGTTCTAGTTCTAGTTAGATTCTAAAGTTATGTCTAGAGAAATCAGGACAAGGAGGAGATGAGGGATCTAATCCCAGCCAAGAGGATTATGATGGGAAAATCACTGCAGTTCTCATTTTGGGGGGCTTTCCTCTATGCCAGGCCCTATTCAAAGTACTTTAGCTCATTGAACTCTTCCAACCACCCTATAGGGAAGCTCAAGGGGAGAAAACAATTTGCCCAAGCTCACCAGATACAAAGAGGCTGAGCTGGGATTTGAACTCAGGCCTGCTGTTCCCATGTGCATTGCATCTCAGAAATGGTTCAATAACAGTAGTTGTTTATTGGGTCCTAGCTCTGACCAGGCAACTATTCAGGGGGCTCCATATTAGTTCACCAAATACTCAGAAGCACCCATGTAAGTCCTGTACTACCAGAAGCCCCATTTTGTAGAAGGAGAGACTAAATCACAGAGAGTCCATCCCAGGACCTGGGAGGAACAGAGCTGGGATTCAAGCCCAGGCAGTTTGGGGCCCAAAGCTAACGTACACACTCCTTGTGACCTACTGCCTTTCTGCTAAGCTCCTGGGGCACCAACATTGACTTGTAGACAGACACAAGCACTCCTAGAAAAGAGAAGGAGGCTGGGCGTGATAGCTCATGCCTGTAATCTCAGCACTTTGGGAGGTTGAGGCAGGTGGATCACCTAAGGTCAGAAGTTTGAGACCAGCCTGGCCAACGTAGCGAATCCTTGTCTCTTCTAAAAATACAAAAAAAGCCAGGTGTGGTGGTGCATGCCTGTAATCTCAGCTACTTGGGAGGGTGAGGCAGGAGAATCACTTGAACCCAGGAGGCAGAGGTTGCAGTGCACTCCAGCCTGGCTGACCGAGTGAGACTCTGTCAAGAAGGGAAGGGGAGGGGAGGGGAGGGGAGGAGAGGGGAGGGAAGGGGAGGGAAGAAGGAGCTCCCATGGGCCAGGACTAGAGTGCACAGGCCCAGCCACACAACACGCTCCCTGCCATCCCTCTGTCTTCACTCCACGGGCTTCCTGTGGTCCTGCCATCTTTGCTCTGCTGCTGCCTGGGACCCCATCATTTCTGCTTTGCCCTCTCTAAGCTTTCCTTGCTCAGCCTCTAATGCAAAGAGCTCTGCAGGGCTCCAGAAAGATCCTTCCAGGTTGCTGTTCATCATCCAACACCAAACCTCTGACCCTTAGCCCTGGTTTTCTGACCAGAGACTGGTAGACAGCCACCTGGATGTAGAATGTTCCATTCAGAGACAAACACACACAGACACAACTATAAAAAGCCCAGAGGAGAAATGCCTTAAGTTTAACAACTTCTTTGGGCTGGCCTGCTTCAGAAAGGAAGGAGTGTGTGTGTGTGTGTGTGTGTGTGTGTGTGTGTGTGCGTGTGTGGTTGACTTTATGTTTTTAATTTAAAAAGTAATAAATGCAGGTTTTGTTTTGTTTTGTTTTTTGAGGTGGAGTCTTGCTCTGTCGCCAGGCTGGAGTGTAGTGGTGCATCTCGGCTCACTGCAACCTCCACCTCCCGGGTTCCAGTGATTCTCCTGCCTCAGTCTCCCGAGTAGCTGGGACTACAGGAGTGCACCACCACGCCCAGCCAATTTTTGTATTTTTAGTAGAGACGGGGTTTCACCGTGTTGGCCAGGATGGTCTCAATCTCTTAACCTCATGATCCACTCACTTTGGCCTCCCAAAGTACTGAGATTACAGGTGTGCATCACCATGCCCAGCCATGCTGGTGGTTTTAAAAGTCAGATTAGTTTACAAGGCTTCACTGAAAACAGCAGTCTTCTCACCGGTCCTCACAGGCCATTCCCACTCCCTAACAGCAACCACTTTCAACTCTTAAAGCTCTTTCTTCTATTTACCACATTTCTATATAATATCCAGCTATATTTAAACAGTTTTATTGAAGTAAAACTGATATACAATAAACTGTACATGTTAAAGTATATACAGTAGGTCATCACTTAACAATGTTTATTGGTTCTTGGAAACGGTGATTTTAGGTGAAATGATGTATAATGAGTGCAATTTGACCATAGGCCAGTTGATATTAACAAGAATGAAGTTCCTAGGCATATTTCTGGTTATAAAAACATCATTGAACTTCTAAATAAAGACCCTAAACACCTCTAATATTAAACAGTGAAATAAATAGGAGCTATACATATGTTAAAGAAAGATTAATAAAAACAAATAAGATCATTTTTTACCCAATTATTTTAGTTCAGAGGAGAAGATGGCCAAACGCCTTCCCAGCCAGAGCCCATCCCTCAGCAGGTGAGAACCCACCCTTGACAGGGCCCCATCCCATTGCAGGATGCACTCACCTCCCGCTTACTCATTCATCCTGGGAATGTGTAGCCACACCGATGAATCTCAGATGCACAGCTTTAGGATGTCAGGGGAAAGCAGAGGACCCAGAGAAAATTCACATGGACTTGGGGAGAATATGTAAATTCCACACAGACAGTGGCCTCAGCAGGGATTGATGTGTTTTTCTCAACAACATTCTAATAACGTGACCCTGATGGAAACAACGTCATTTGAGGACCTGCTGTAATTTGATACATTTTAATATATACATGTCCCCATGAAACCACATCACTACAGTCAAGATGATGAACACAACAAGTTCTTTCACAATCCCTCCCTCCTGTTCCTTTCGTGACTCCCGTCTATCCCCCGAGAAACCAGTGACCTTCTTTCCATCACTGTTAAGTTGTTTGCATTTTCTAAAATTTTATACAAATATGTACTCTCCCTTTTTGGCCCCTTTCACTTAGCATTATTAGAGACTTGTCTGTGTTGTGACATTATCAAGCTCAGCTGATTTTATTGCTGAGGGGTACGCCATTCTAAGTATATACCACCATTTGTGTGTCTATTCACCCAACAGACATTTAAACTCTTTCCAGTTTTCAGCTACTAGAAATAAAGTCATGTACAAGTCTTCGTATAGACATATGCTTTCATTCTTCTTAAGTAAATACACAGAAGTAGAGCAATTCAATCATATGATAGGTGTATGTATAACTTTTTAAAGAAACTACAGAATTGTTTTTCAAGTGGTCATATCATTTTACTTTCTAACCAGCACTGTATTAGAGTTCAAGTTGTTCCACACCTCCGCCAACATTTAGTGTGGTCGATCTTTTTACTTTTAGCCCTTCTACTTAAACGTGTAATGTGTCTTGCTGTGGTCTTAATTTGCATTTACCTAATGACTAATGATGTTTAGCATGTTTTTGTGTGTTTGTTTGCAACCTGTATATCCTCTATGCTGAAGTTTCCATTCAAATCCTTGACTCATTTTTTAATTGGGTTGTTTTCTTAAGTTTTCAGAGTTCTTCATAAATTCTATATACAGATGCTTTATCATATATGTTATTTGCAAATATTTTCTCACAGCTTATGTCTTGTATGTTTATTCTCTAAATAGTGTCTTTCAGATAGAAGCCCTTAATTTTGATTACGTTCAATTTATCAATTTTTATCTTTTATGGAGTATACTTTCGATGTTTCTAACTACGGTTACCCCAAGGTCACACAAACTTTTTTCTCTTTTGTTTTCTCTTAGAATTTTAGTTTTAGGTTCTGTGTTTTAGGTCTATGATCCACTTTGAGGTAGATGATTAATTGTTACACATGGGGAGAGGTATAGATCAAAGCTTATTTGTTTGCATATGGATATCTAATTATTTTGTCATCATTTATCCAAAAAAAGTCATTGCTTCATTGAATTCTCTTTGCATCTTTGTTGAAAATTGGTTGTCCATGTATGTATGGGTCTATTTATAGACTCTCTCTTCTGTTTCACTGATTTATTTGTCTGTCTCAATATCAATACCACACTGTATTGATTACTATATTGAATACTGTATTAATTAGTTATTATAAACTAGTTTAGTCTTCTAAATTTGATGTTCACTTTCAAAAGAGTTTTGGGCTATTCCAGCTCTTTTGTATTTCTATATGAATTTTAAAATCAGCTTCTCAATTTCCGCAAAGAAACCTGCTTTTTGTTTGGTGTTTGCAATGAACTGATACATCAATTTGGGAGAAATTACATTTTAACAATATTGATTTATGAATATGATATAGTTATACATTTGCTTAGGTGTCATTTAACACTTTGCATTGATATTTTGTGATGGCCACAGATATTGCATAAATATCTGTGCAATACATTCGTCAGACTTATTTTTAAGTGTTTTATATTTTCTAGTGCATGGCATATCTTATTTCAATTTTCAATTACTCATTGATAGTATATAAAATGCAACTGATTTTGGTATATCAATTTTGAATGCTACAAACTTACTACACTCATTTATTAATTCTAGTAGTGATTTTATAGATGTCATCAAATTTTCTATACAGACAATCATGTCATCTGTGAATAAAGATTGTTTTATTTCTTCCTTTCCAATCTGGATGCTTTTTAGTTTCTTTACTTGCCTTATCACACTGGCTAGACACTATAGAATAATATCAAATAGAAACAGGGAGAGCTGACATCCTTTGCTCTTGATCTTAAGGATCAGCAATCAGTATATCATTTTTAAGTATGATGCCAGCTATAGGTTTTCATATAAGCCATTGTCAAGACATTTGCTCATAGTGTGCTGCAAGTTTTTTTTAAATCAGAAATCAATGTTTAATTTTTTAAAAATGTTTTGCATGTATCCATTTAAAATACTCTTTTTTTGGTTAATGTAATGAATTGCATTAATTAATTCTCAAATGTTAAATCTCCAATGTTAAACTAACCTTGAATTCCTGTGACAAGCTCCACTTAGTCATGGTGTATTATTCTTTTTTATGCATTGCTGGATTTAAATTGCTAAAACTTTTGTTAAGGTGATTTGCCACCGTATTCAAGAGCAATATTTGTCTATAGCTTTCTTTTCAAGTAATGTCTGTCTGCTTTTAGTATCAGCATAATGCTGGCCTACAAGAGCTGGAGAATATTCCCTCCTCTTCAATTTTCTAGAAAAGATTTTGCAGAAGTTGTATTATTTCTTCATTAAATAATTGAGAGAATTCATCAGTGAATATTTAGTGGCCTGAAGTTTTCTTTCTGAGAGGATTTCTTAACTACAAATTCTATTTACTTAATAATGATGCTATTCAGAATATCCATTTCTTTTTGAGTGAGCTTTGGTAGTTTGTGTTTATCAAGGGACTTGTATATCTCACGAAAGTTATTAAATTTGGTGGCCTAAAGTTGTTCATAATATTTCCTTTTTAGTATAGGATTAAATACAGTGATTTCACCTCTCTCAATTCCAATATTGGTAATTTACAGCTTTTCTTTTTTTCTGATTAGCCTGGCTAACGGTTTATTAATTTTATTGATCTCAAAGTATCAACTTTTTCTCTATTGTTTTTCTACTTTGTATTTTATTTATTCTCACTTTGATCCCTATCGTTCCATTTTTTTCCTGCTAACTTAGAGTTTAATCTGTTCTTTTAATTTTTTTCTAGATTCTGAAGATGGAAGCTGAGGCATTGATTTGAGACCATTGATTCTTTTGTACTATAAATTTCCCTGTATACTATTTAGCTACATCACACATGTTTTATTGTTTGGTCTTTTCTTTTACATTCATTTTTTTTAAAATTCCAATTTTCTTTTGGTACATGTTTTATTGAGCAGTGTATTATTTACTTTAGTTTCCAAATGTTTTGGGGATTTCCAGATATTTTTCTGCTATTGAGTTTTAATGTAATTCCATGTGATCAGAAACCATACTTTGATTCTTTTTAAATGTACTGAGACTTGTTTGATGGCCCGAAGATGATCTATCTTGGTAAATGCTCTGTGTGCACTTGTGAAAAATGTGTGTTCTGCTGTTGTTGGGTGGAGTGTTGTATAAATGTCTGTCACGTCAAGTTGATTGATATGGCTGTAGATATCCTATATAGCTTTACTGATTTCCTGTCTACTTCTTCTTTCAATTACTGAGAGAGGAATTGAAATTTCTAACTACAATTGTGGATTTGTCTATTGCTCCTTGCAGTTCACTCAGTTTTTGCTTCATGTATTTTGAAACTCTGTTATTAAGTGCATAAATGTTTAGGATTACTATATTCTCTTGATAAATTGACCTCATTATCATTATGAAATGAACTTCTTTTTCTCTGGCTGGACAACTGCTGCATTTTGTCTAGGGCTAATTATTCCTTAACATAAAGGCAAGACCCTTCTGAATATGTCACTCAATGCTCCACAAATTCTCAGGGTTTTCCACTCTGCCTGATGGGAACAGGCATAATTCCCGGCTCTGTGTGAGCTCCAGATACTATTACCTTTAATCCTTTTGGGTGGTTCCTTCCCCACCTAAGGAAGCTTCTTCACATGCCTCTGCTGTAGGGGGCCCTGCTGAATAATTGAGGGAACCTTCTTCAGACTAAGTGCAGCTCTTTCTACTCGCCAACACTCTTCATTCCCGGTGCACTTTAGCTACCTGGTCTCCTGGACTCTTCATTCCATCTCCCCAACTTGGGGAATTTTCCAGGCTGTGCCTGGGTTCCCTCTCCCCGTGCCACAGCCTGGAAATTCTCTCAAGACACTAAACAGAGCAATTATAGGGCTGATCTCATTTGATTCCCATCTCTCAGTGATCAGTGTCTTTCACCGTCTCAGGTACAGCATCTAAACCATTGCTTCATCTATTCTGTCCAGTTTTATCATTGTCTCAGGTGGTACATAAATCTAGTACTTATTAGAACTGGAAGTCTTTATTTTTGTGACTTATTCAGTTTTAGGTGTCTGTGTTGACCTGGGGCTATGAAACTTAATGATTTAGGCCAAGTGTGGTGGCTCACACCTGTAATCCCAGCACTTTGGGAGACTGAGGCGGGCAGATCACTTGAGGCCAGAAGTTTGAGACAAGCCTGGCCAACATGGCAAAACCCCATCTCTACCAAAAAAATACAAAAATTAGCTGGGCGTGGTGGCACATGTCTGTGGTCCCAGTTGCTCAGGAGGCTGAGGAAGGAGAATCATCTGGAAGGTGGAGGCTGCAGTGAGCCGAGATCTTGCCACTGGACTCCAGCCTGGGCAACAGAGTGAGATCTTGTCTCAAAAAAAAAAAAAATCAAATGGATAAGTTTATTCAAAGTAATTATTGCAAAAAAAAGTATTTGGTGATTATAGTTTATGAAAAAGTAAATAACTGATAGAAATCATATAAGGGACAGAAGGGAGGAAATGACCTTTTAT